>SKCR01002486.1:0-27726 GCA_019454045.1 Zanthoxylum bungeanum
GGTACTCCTGGTGGCTGCTTGGTCTTTTGACAAGTCTGTCATCTTCCCTAACCAACATGTATCTATGATGGCTTTCAGAATACAAGGGTTAACATGATGTATGTATGCATGGGGTGCGTGAGATGCATGTAACACATATAACATACTAAATCAACTAAAATTCTCAACAAATCGGCCCGTTATCATTTTAGAATCTTTCGGGCTAACTGTCATAGGAATGAACTCGTCCCAGTTTAAACGGCCCAACGAGTTCATGTCTTATGGCAAAGAGTCCAACTAAATCCAAATGATAATATTCCGAACACAATCATAAAATGGCCCATTGTTATTTAGAAGCCTTTTGGCCCAATCGTCATAAGATGTGTCCTTGTCCCAGTTTAAATGGCCCAACAAGCCTATATCCCATGATAAATGGTCCAAATGGATCCAAACAACGATGTTCCCAAACACGAGCATAAAAGAAAGATGATGCAAACATCACATAATAATTTTTACCAAGTGGCCCATCAACATTTCAGAAGCTTTTGGCCTAATAGTCATAAGGTGCGAACTTGCCCCAGTTTAAATGGCCCAGCAAGCCCGCATTTCTAACAATAGTCCAACTGTATCCAATGAGGATGGTCCACAAGCACATATTCAAGGAAATAATTGTACTTTAGCCAACCCGGTCTATAGGTGGGTTAGTAAGAGTATAGACAAAGGCTCTCACCGGCGAAGGATGGCCCACAACTAGGTCTCCCCACTCAAGGGTTCGAGCAACCAAGTGAGCGCACCCTTTTTTATACACTAAGGTACGTGCCAATGAGCTATGATGTGTGATGGACTGTCAAATGGATTTCCCGTTGTAGATCCCCCAGAGGGAAGGTGGAGCGAGGCTCACTTAAATACCCAAGCCTCTTAGGCTATTATCGCTTGTTGTCAGGAATAAACAACGAGTCCTCCAAATTAGTCCATCACAATAGGCTACAAGTAGATGGCTATCTAGGTTCCTTCACAGCTTTTCCTTCTAGAAAGGTAGTGAATGAAAGAAGACACCAAACCATTACCTAACCTTAAAATGCCTTTGATTAAACCCTTACTTTATCCACTATAGACACGGTCAATTAAAACATAAATCCAAACATCACAAGTCAATATTTCGGGGCCAATTCTCTATCCCCAGTGGAGTCGCCAGACTGTGGGAACACAGGAAATCTGGGGCGACGCATGCTGTCCTAGGCTCGCGGCCTAGTTGGGAGTACGGAGTAGCCACGGGGGACTAAACCGGAGAGTAATGGAGTCGCCACCCGGTGTGAACCGGGAAAATGAGATTTAAGGCCGCACTCACCCCTCGCAAGGGAAGACCTCAAACCGTTGGGTTCGGAACGGTCCATTACTTATGTCACTTGTAATAAAAGGATTTATGTAATAATTTAACCAGGCTTAAATAACATTTATTTCCAAAAATATCATACTTCTAAATTCATATGCATACATCAACACGTTCATCACAACATGCAACATCACGTGGCAATCTCATGAACATTTTCAATCCTATGATACGGAAAACTAAGAACAACATAATCATGCTTGAGTACTATCTCATGAACCTATTAACCAAATAACATGCTAACAGCCTAATCATGCTTGAATACAATCCCAAGAACACATAGAATGGATAAGTGCAGGAATACAAATAATACGGTTGGTTATATAGCACAAGAAAGATCAACCAAGAGGCAATTATGCATGAATATGATAAGACAGACTCAGTTCAGTGTGTGCACGTTCGTGTAGCGTTCGTAAACGCGTTCGAACGTAAATGAAACAGAATGCTCACGTTCGAGTAGCGTTCGTACACGCGTTCGAACGGAAATGAAACAGAATGCTCGCGTTCGTATGGCGTTTGATAACGCGTTCGAACGGAAATTAGACCTGATGCATGATAAGGCCAAAAATACATGCGCGTTCGAGTTGTGTTCGTAAACGCGTTCGAACGGGAACAGAATTGATGCATGAAATGAGACGCAATACATAAACAACAAAATAAGGGGCGCGGCGAAGTACTGCCGTAAAGGTGGCCTTTTGGGGCTCTTGATCTCTCAAAGAGAGGACCTTTAGACCAACATACTAAGCCCATGCGCGTCACATCACATCATGCATACAAACATAAAGACAATCATATTATTCTAAGTATGTCCGATTGAACGTGTCTTGCATCCAACCGAACACACATCAACCGGCGCGGCAAAGCATCGTGGTAAAGGGCTTTAACCCCTCCCCATAGGGGATCTTTCATTCCACTTACTAAGCCCATGCGCTCGATTGAGTCATGCATAAATAAGCAACATGCAGAATTTAAATGACAAAAATAAATACATAAAAGCAACACAAGCAAGAGAAGGTGCCGTTTACTCAAGTGGTACGTGGAGTTGTGTCCCATGTACAGACCGCACTACCGTCCATTCGGATTCGGCTACGGAATTTACGTCTGGGTTTCCATCCTATATACCACAAAGACGACACTCTTCCATTTCATTCAAGCCACAACATGCTTCCATAAACGACTCTCATGCGAATAGAATTCAATAATAATAATAAAAGAAACGAATATAAACTAATGAAAAGGTACCCTCAGGTCTAACCTTTTAAATCATCTCTCGGATATACGGTACACGATCGTCGGAAGGGTTGATGCTCGCGCAACTCTCCCGGTTCACTGGTTCATTGTTCTCGTTCGTTGTCTTACTGTTTTGAGTCATCGTTCTCCGTCTTTTGCTATTGTTTCCTTGTGGTTTCACTGCTTTTTCCTCTTTATCTTTTGCTTATTCTTTTTATGTGTGTTCCTCTTGTAATTTTTATGTGTGTTGTGTATGAGTTAGGGACTAGCTAGCTAGGGACTAGGGACCAAGGACTAGGGACTAGGGTTGAAAAGGTTGGTGAATGGTTCTTTTTATAGGCAAAACGGTTGGGCTTGACAAGGAAGAGGGATTTGGCTAATTAAAGAGGATTTGATTTGGTTTGGTTAAGGGAAGTCAAAGATTGAGGGGGGGGACAAATCTTGGCTAGATAGGGAAGGTTGAATATTTGATTGGCTTGGATTAGGAATACAATATTTTAGATTGGTAATTATCTTATTAGATTGGGAATATAATTGGTTGATTGATTTTAATTAGGCATGATTATATTTTGATTAGTATGTGATTTGTTTAATTTAGGCATGATTTTAGTTTAGTTGGTAATGTTTATTTTATGTTTGGTATATGTTTTATTTAATTATTTAATCAATTTAATTATTATCTTATTTAGTTAATGTTTTAATTAATATTTATTTATTTAAATTGGGATGTGTTTTATGGGCTTTGGGGGCTAATTGGGCTGGATGTGAGGCTAGCAGCAAAACCAGAATTACCGACACCGTTCGAACGCTTCCTCGAACGCGGCACGAACGCCCGCCATCCGTTTGACGTTCGAACGTAAACACGAACGTAGCACGAACGAAAACAGTGAACCTTGTTTATTCTGAATTTCCCCTTCTGATGTCCGTTTCACGTGACCTCGTGACTTAAAAGGTAGTGTCTCCAAAATGAGACTCGTCATAGGGACTATGTGTAAAAATGCAGTGCCTACAATTAATAAAATGACAATCTTTATTATACGTGTCTTACATAACTTATATGAATCATAACACTGTAATAAAGCCATTGGAGTAATTAAGACGATGGCTTCCACGCCTTATGAGAATCATTACTCTTAAATGTTCATTTCATAGTAAAGTTTTGTGAATAATCTGGGCGTTCACAAAGCAGAGAGACTAGCATGATGATATGATCCGCCCTTAAGTGGGGTAGCCGATCTCATAGGCTACTAGCGGAGATCCGTCCGCTTGGTTTATCACATGGATGCATGAGTTGCTCGTGTCCATCGAACTGACCGCTGAAAGTTTTCATATGGAATGTTTATCCCATGTGTCTGTGAGAACTTTCATGTATCGATTATTGAAGCTCTCGGCCAAGCCCTATTTGTGTTCCTTGTTGTTCGGTCAACCTCCATGGAAATGCTCCAAGCTTCAAGCTTTGTAAATGGTGATTCCATGCTCATGAATGAGTTTCCCTATCACCTTTGTTTGACCCATTGGATGTGCTAGCATCATGAAAAATTTGCCACAAATTCTTTCCTTATGCATGTGTAGTTCTCGGCCAAGCCAAGAACTTGAGAGAAAAATTGGCCCTTGGCCGAATATGGAGAGAGGAGAGGGAAGAGAAAAATGTGTGTTTTGTAATCTAATACAAAAAAATGAAAGTCAAATACCAAACTAATTAAAAATGGTAAATGTCTTTCAAGCCATCACTATAGTGTGTTCCACACTCAACCATTAACCAACAACTTCCATCACATTAAAGTGATAAAGTTGACTAGTGATGTGACGCTTGATGTCTTAAGGGCCCCACTCGATTCGAAATGCGAGTGGGCCCGCAAACACTCCCGGGCTCGGTTCGCTATTCCGAATTAACGAATTTTCCGTTGCGACGTAATTAAATCAAATTAATTAAATAATTATGCCTAGCAAAATTACTATTCACATCGCTAATGAATTAATTCTAAATTTACTCGTTCGCCCGAATTAAAATCCAATTTTAATTCCGGGTCGAAATCTAATTTCGTTTAATATATCGAATATATTATTTTATCGATTAATTCTAAATTAATCGTTCTCTCTCTTTAATTAATATTTTATCCCAGATAAAATATCTCTGTAATTAATCCCAGATTAATTTTCTCACTCTACTAATAATCCCAGATTAATTATGTGCGAGTCATACGTCATCGGTGAATCTTCAGGAAGCGACCCATGAGATCCCCGGATATGTCGGCAGTAAATCCGGTCATCGGACTATCCGAACACGTACGTACCTAGTACTACGTTTTTACCGATTTACAAGACATGGTTGGCTTCTAGCAAAGCACCGTGCCTACCCAATTCTCCAGAAATATTCTTAAAGGAATATGTAATCTATATCAGGCGTAGTATACGTAGTATTGCGTATTGCGATCCAATATCGGATGTCACGTGCTAGGCCTGGGGCTGGAATTGTGTCTGCCTCGTACGAAGCACATATCGGATGTCTGGTAACTAGTCTCTATAATCGGATAAACATAACCTAGTCATAATATCCCGATAGCTGCATCATATAAGAGTACCAGTTCTGTATCACTGCGTGATCATTATCTCCATATGACTGAAGTGATACTTCCATCTTGACATCACACCCAATGCACTACGATTCTCAGTATACCTAGAAGAGGCGTACACAGAACCTGTTAAAACCCCGGACGACCAAAACCAAATTATATTAATTGTCGCAAGTATTAGCGATGCAAGTCTTAGGTTAAGACCAAATACACCTATCCTGATTCAGATTCCCATAGACACATAGTCATACTACCAATGGGATTTCGAGGGGTCTATCCAGAGCGAAGCTATTCCCGTAGGTAAACACAATCTCCTATTACACTTGCATGAGTATCCAATACCCAAATATATGAGAACTATGCCGTTATGCTCCCACAACGCGCACAAGTGCCAATATTAGTCTATTTCGCATTATCGATGTCCAATCTCGATAATACTCCGACTAGGGATGTTTTAATGATTAAAACTTCATGGTTTGATACTGTCTCATATCTTATCAATCCAGAACTAATCATATGGACTTTTATCATTTATATATCCCGGTAATCTAATTACAAATGATAAAAGAGCAATTTCCTTTGTCACATAGTTAATTTGTACAACAACACCATGTTCTGTACAAATAGTGATGCTATGGGTCATAATTGTCCAACATTATATGACCAGTCCTTAGACTTGAGGTCTTTACAATCTTATGTGTGGATAAAATAACTTTGACATTCTCCTTCCCCGGTTCAAAAGATCCGATCATAAGGGTATGATTGGGTCATTTGTTGAAACACATGAAGTTGGTAAAGATACAATAGAGAATCACCACTCTCTTAGATAATATTTTCTTATAAGAGTAGTATTCCAGTTCGCGGGTTGATATGTGTGATCAGTGCTTGAGATTGTGGCCACATCGGAAGAATCATGTGAGATTCTTGGGTTAGCACCATTCATGACACTATCAACATCATACCTTTGACCATATGGGTAGACACTTTCCGTACCCTAGGTCAATAGGTGGGGATACAGTGAGGCGAAAGACCGTATCATATGTAAATCGCATACAGAATGGGTATATATATCTTCCTTCTCATTTGGGGGCCTTGGCATGTTGCTAGATGTCAACCTTGGTCATTGAAATTGAACGACCATCTGATCGGAGGATAATTTATGTTCGATTAAATTATCACGATTCATTTCATGTCCAACTTGAGGGGAACTCAAAAGGTCACACACAACAAAGTCGAAATCAATGGTTAACAGTGCACAATACATATTTAACATCATATATGATTGCTGTAGGAATTGTTCATAAATGGTTCAATGTGTTTAATTATTGAACAGATCATTTATGAGGTTCCGTAGTGGCTTATGGATTGGTGAATAAGGATAGGGGCACTTTGGGAATTGGAATAAATAGATTAAAAAAAATTACTATTCACATGAATAGTAAAAATTTTTATATTTGTTTTGAATTCCAATTCGGCCCAAACTCTTATTAGGGTTTTATTATCTCATCAAACCACTAAATTAAGATCCAATGGCTAAGATTAAATTGGCTTTTATCCCATATCAGATTCTTAATTAATTTTGTTGTCTTTGGAGCACTATATAAACCCAAAGAATTCTTCACAAATTTTTGCACCAAACCTTTCAAATCTTGGGTTTATATAAGTGAGCAACTCTAAAGTTTTAAGAGTAAGCCACTGATTTTGAGGATCCTTAAGTCTAATTGACTAGAGGAACCTCGAGTTAAAAGTTTTGAGGTATTTTCCTAGGCTAGCGCCAAGGGCAAAATACCCGTGCACTCAAGGCGTAGTCTTGCCGTTGAGTTTTGGCTTGGTGTGTGCATCTTTGGAGGCCACACACTTGGGTGGCTCTTTGGAAGGTGGAAGAGCTTGCTGAGTTCGAGAAAAGCTTGTAGATTGGAGGGAGGACTGGAGGAGTCTACGGTTCAAGTAAGTCTTTTTCTTTCTTTATTTTAATTAGAGTTCTTATGATAGTTAGCATGTTTCGGTTCATGTTCTTTGCATGTTTTATGAGTTTTATGCTTAGAATATATAGTAACATGCCTAGGCTTGTAAGATAATCAAAACAAATGGGTATTGGGAAAAGGGAAAACGACATCATAATTTTAATTATTTATTTTTCCGCTGCGCACTCGCGGCCGCTTCCCAACAGTAAGAATAATGCTAGCGGGAGAGAGGAAATGTAGAGATTTGTTCTAGGAACAATTTATATCGTATATCCATCCGCATATCATTATTAATTTATTTCGCTCCTTATTATGCTTTTAGAATGCATGCTTAAGGGTGTATGATGAGACCTAATTAAAGATAATAAATTGGTTGCCAAATCGCGACAAAAACCCTCATTTTATATTAAGCGTTTTTCCTTCCATTGAGTGATTCTCTCTCAAGATCCAAGATTGGCATTGGTTTGTTTGCTAAAGTCAAGACCTTTCTCCATCGCAGATGTGTTTGAATCACGAAAGCTTTGTACCATATCGTACATCTTGGGCAAGTTGTGATTTATTGGCCAAAGTCAAGGTCACTTCATGTTCATCGACCTCGATTACGAAGCTTTCCCACTGTCAATGGGTCACGCTTAATTGGTTTTATTAAGCTTGTTGCGCCAAAGCCAAGGCTTAGTTGATTCAGAGGAAAAAGGTTAGGAAATATATTGGATATATTTACATATATTGGATATATGTTTCGGACTTGGAGGTCCACCTACTGGATCTAGGAATTGGATGAGATCCAATTGATCTTATAGATCTACCTAGTTAAGTTTCATACAACTTGTTGGCCAAAGTCAAGGTTGTGTGTTATTTAACGGGATCCTAGCCCACTAGGAAACTAGGTTTCCCAAGTACTCCACAGAGGGTTAGAGGCTCGCCGAAAAATAGTGGGAGACAAGTATTAAATTTGCAATTTCATTTAAATACTTGCCAATACGCGCTCATTTTATTTTTCGTCATTAATTATAAATATATTAGTTGGACTAATATTCAATTGTTGTTTTAATTTAACAGTTGGACTGTATTCAAACTACTTCATTTGTGGTTGGTTATATAGTTGGACTATAGTAATCAATACATTTGAATATAACCGATCAATTGTTGTTGATTATATAGTTAGACTATAGTAATCATTACATTTAATTGTACCATAAATTATTGATTGGATAGTTGGACTATAGCAATCAAGATGACTGAAAAATTAGCGTCAAATGACATAATCTTGGGGAAAATGTCTTTAACGGCTTTAATTTTCAGATTGGGAATAGAACTTCACGATAGTCCTGGGAGCTGAGAAGTTATTCTATTTGATAGAGAAACCTTTCGGTCCTGAGCCCGTAGTTGAGCGAATAGTAGAGCATGAGCTTAGGAAGACTCATTGTGATGATAACTTTAGTGCTCAATCCGTTATGCACAGCCAGAGCTTCTTAAAAGGACATATCCCAAGTTGTCTGCTTAAACTGTGGAAAACGAGGTCACTAGAAGTGTGACTGTCGTATGGACAAGGCAGACATGAGGGAAGTGAAGGCGGGACAAGGCTCCGGCTTCAAGTATGTTTTTTATAAACATGTCTACTACTAGTTTTAAAATTGGATTTTGATACTGGATGTGACATACATATGTACTGATGTGCGGGATCTGCTAATTAGCAGGATACTAGCTTCAGATGAGATCGACCTGCGAGTCAGAAACTTGACATGAGTCGTTATTTTGGCCTTAGAAACCTAAGTTTTGGAACTGCCCTTTGAGCATATACTCAAATTAGAAGACTGTTATAATGTATCTATATTGACCAGGAACATTATCTATGTATCTAGTTTAACCCGTTGCGGGTATACCTTTATATTCCGAAACACCATGTGTTTTTTTTATAAAGATGATATCGAGATATCTACATTAGATGTAAATAATGGTCTTTATATTTTGAATATAAATGAATCTCAAACATATAACATGACAAACAAATAGCTCAAATTGAGTAATTCTAATGAGACTTATTTATGGCATTGTGGTCTGGGACGCATTAACAAGACTCGTATATCCACACTTTCGAAGAGTGGATACTTGGACGGATTTGATCATAATTCAAATGATGTCTGCAAATCTTGTTCATTTGGCAAAGTGCCTAAAACACCTATTAATGGTAAAGGTGTAAGTGCCACCGATCCGTTAGCCCTCGTTCATAGTGACGTTAGTGGGCACATGTCTAGCTAGGCTAGATGTGGATATGAATACTTCGTAACCTTTACGGATATGGCATCGCGTTACGGTTATGTGTATCTTATGAAACACAAGTCATAAACTTTTGATAAATTCAAAGAGTTTTGACACGAAGTAGAAAAAAAGGCTGGTAAAAATATTAAAAACATTACGGTCGGACCATAGTGTAAAATACTTAGACATATAAGTTTCAAGATTACTTGAAAGAGTATGGTATTCTTTCACAGTGAACTCCTCACTAGACACCTCAATTTGACGGTGTGTCCGAACAGAGAAATCAAACTTTGTTGGACATGGTAAAGTTAATGATGAGTCGCTCTGAGCTACCAATTTCCTTCTGAGGATACACATTAAACAGTGCAATACTTATTTTGAATAAGGTTCCATGAAAATCTGTTAGACAGACTTCATATTAGATATGAACAGGAAAGAAACCGGGTTTCTCATTCCTGAAGATTTGGGAATGCTAGTCATACGCTAAATGTTTGGATGATACCAAACTAGAACCCAAATCGGACAAGTGCCTATTTGTAGGTTGTCCTAGGGAAACCAAAGTATAGTACATATACAACTCACAAGAGAACAATGTAATTGTTGCTCTCCATGCGGTTTTCCTAAGAGGAATTCTTATATGCAGTGGTAAGTGGGAGGAAAGTAAAACTCGATGAAAATCGAAGTAATACTATTCCAGGCACCGAGTCCTCACGGAACACCAATAGTTCATCAGGGATGAAACTGTACCAATAATCGTTGAACACACAAGAACCGTGTAGGTCGGAGAGAGTCAGAAAACAACCTAGGAGGTATGGGTTTTTGATCTCACCTCATGTAGATATCAATCTTATTGAGGAAGACGAACCGGCTACGTATGAGGAAGTGATACAAGGTATCGACTCCTTTTATGGCAAAGTGCCATGAAGTCCGAAATGGATTCCATGTATACCAACTAAGTTTGGACACTGGTTGATGTACCAGAAGGCATTGTGCCTATTGGTACTATATAAGTCTTCAAGGAAGACAAACATGGATGGCAACATATATATGTATGCAGCTAGGCTTATACAGAATTGGTATCGTCAACGACATGGTGTCGATTACGACAAAACTATTTCACATGTTGCCATGATTAAATCCATTCGGATAATGCTTGCTATAACTGCATATTTCATTTATGAAATATGACAGCTGGATGCCAAATCCACTTTCCTTAACGGAAACCTTTTGGAGGATGTAAAGAACATTCTGACGGTTTTTTCGTGCCAAAACATGCAAACAAGGTTTGCAAGTTAAATCGATCCATTTATGGATTGAAGCAAGCATTGCGTTCTTGGAACCAGCATTTTGATACAATCATAATGGTATATGATTTAATTCAAAATGAAGATGATTCTTGTGTATATAAGAAGGTTAGTGGGAGTGCACTGACAATGAATGTCCTATAAGTTGATGATGTATTGCTTCTTAGCAATAACATTCCCATAATATAATCGGTGAAAGCTTGGCTTTCATTAAAATTCTCCATGGAATACCTGAGAGAAGCAGGCTTTATTCTAGGAATAAAGATCTACTGGGAAAGATCTAGAAAGCTGCTGACAACCCTCCCAGAGCTCGTACGTTTTGAAATGTATGTGACCTGATGTCTCATATGTTTTGAGCATATGTAGACGCTATAAGGCCAATTCAGGTGATGGTCACTAGATTGATGTAAAAAACATCCTTGAGTATTTTAGATGAACTAAGGATGTTTTCTGGGCATATGGGGAATGAGAACTTAAGGTGACTAGGTTCACCGCTGCAAGTTTTCAAACCGATAAAGACGACTGTAAGTCACAATAAGGGTACATATTTAGTTTGAATAACTGAACAGTGAGCTGGAAATCTTCCAAGCAAGATACTGTTGCCGAATAAACAACAAAAGCGGAACATTGCTGCAGCTGAGGCAGCAAAAAAAGCATTTTGGATATATAAAATTCCTAATTAGATTAGGAGTAGTTCTGTTAGCAGTTGAGCTGGGCTACAACACAGGCTAAGGAACCGCGGTCTCATCAATGATCCAAGTATGTACTTCAACTATTTCATCTGATTCGTAAGATCATACATCGTGGCGATGTGATGATCGAATAAATCGCATCAGATGATAACCTTGCAAATCTGCTGACGAAAGCTGTTTCTCAGCAGAAGTTTGAGCGACCCGTGCATAGTTCATGTGTTGGACACTTGAGTGATTGGCTATAGGACAAGTGGGAGATTGTTGGACATATATGACCCATAGCATCACTATTTGTACAGAACATAATGTTGTTGTACAAATTAACGATGGGACAAAGGAAATTGCTCTTTTATCATTTGTAATTGGATTACTTGGATATATAAATGATAAAAGTCCATATTATTAGTACCAGATTAATAAGATATGAGATAGTATTAATCCACGTAAGGTTTAATCATTAAATATCCCTAGTCGTAGTATTATCGAGACTGGACATCGATAATGCAGAATAGGCTAGTATTACAATTGTGCGTGTTATGAAAGCGTAACGACATAGTTCTCATATATTTGGGTATTGGATACTCATGCAAGTGTAATAGGAGGTTCTGTTTACCGATGGTACGGAAACAGCTTCGCTCTGGATAGACTCCTCGGAATCCCATTGGTAGTATGACTATGTGTCTATGGGAATCCGAATCAGGGTAGGTGTATTTGGTCTTAACCTGAGACTTGCATCGCTAATACTTGTGACAATCAATATACTTTGGTTTTGGTCGTCCGTGGCTTTAACAGGTTCTATGTACGCCTCTTCTGGGTATACTGAGAATCGTAGTGTATTGGGTGTGATGTCAAGATGGAAATATCACTTCAGTCATATGGAGATAATGATCACGCAGGGATACAGGACTGGTACTCTAAGTGCTATAGACATCGGGGAAGTATGACTAGGTCATGACTTTCCGATTATAAAGAGACTAGTTGCTAGTGATCCGATATATGCTTCGTACGGGGCAGACACAACTACAGCCCTAGGCCTAGCATGTGACATCTGATACTGGATCGTAATACGCAATACTATGTATGCTACGCCTGACAAAGATCTTATATTTCGTAGAAGAACATTTCTGGAGAATTGGTTACGCACGTATTCAGATAGTTCGATAACCGTATTTACTGCCAACATATCCAGAGATCTCTTGGGTCGCATCCCAAAGATTCACCGATGATATTTGACTCGAACAAAATTAATCTGAGATTAATTATGAGAGAGAGAAAATTAATCTAGGATTAATTACGGTAAGAATTAATCTGGGATTAATTATCAGAGAAAGAATTAATCTGGGATTAATTACGTCGAGAGGAGAGAACGCAATTAATTTGGAATTAATCGGTAAAATAAATTTAATAGTTAAATTATATTTTATTATTTAATTTATTTAATTGAGCTAAAATAATATATTAGATATATTAAATGAAATCGTATTTAAACACAGAATTAAATTGGATTTTAATTCTAGCGAACGAATTAATTTGGAATTAATTCGTAATCGACTTTAATAATAATTTTACGAGGCATAATTATTTAATTTATTAGATTTAATTACGTTGTGACGGAAAATTCGTTTAGTCGGATTAAACGAATCCGAGCCCAAAGTGTGTTGTGTAAGCCAACTAGAATTGGAATTAAATGGGTGGGACCCATGACTTACATCAATTGTCAATAATTGATATAAGTGGTTGACAATAAAGTAAATTTGATTTAGTACACGTCATACCTACCAAGTTAAAATCAATTAATCAATTAATGAATTTTTGATTTTTATTCATTATTTCTCTCTTTTCATTTAATGGCCGTGTGGCTATTGCCTCTGCTTTTGAAGTTTTGACCAAAAGCCATTTGTCATTTTTTTGCTTTTGAAGTAGGGCCACTGCTTTCTCTTTTAATATGGCCGAAAGAAAAGAAACAATTGCTCTCTGTTTTTTTTTTTAGAAGACCGAAAGAAAAGCAAATTGTCTGACTTTTGAAGTTTGGCCGAGAGGCCATTAATCTGCTTTTCATTTTTGGCGTGAAGGCATTCGGCTTCTCTGATGAAGCTCGGCCGAATGGCCTTGTTTAAAAATTGGCCGATTGCTTCCCTCTCTCTAGGGTAAATTTGCTTCTCAGTGGAAGATAAAATTTGTTTCATTTTGTTCATGCTAGCACATATGGGAGTCAAGTGAAGGTGATAGGGATACTCACCCATGAGTTTGGAACAACAAAATGGGGTTTGGTAGCTTTAACATCCATAAAAGTTTTGAAAGCTAAAGCCGATCAATGTATTTTAATTCTGCAAACTTCTTGATTTATTCACACACTAATCACGCTTAGAGATCCCGTGGCATGTCTAGGACACTAACAAAGAGAAATAGATGAATAATGATACCTTAAAAACTGCAAGCTTTTCTTATTGATTATGAAAGAATTTGTTAGCGAAGAAAATCACCCTAGGACGAACGAGTCAATGAGGGTCGAAAAGAAATGACGTGTCAAAGGACGAAAAGTAATTAGAATGACCAAAGGAAAAACAGATGAAGAACGACGAAGGGAAAAATGATCATGACGATTATCGCGCGAACAGATACGCTGCAGTTAACCCCACCATCTAGCAGTTATTCTGGCAGCTCCCCACATTCTGGCAGTTATCACACACAACTCAGCAGTTGAATATATGATCTAGCGGTTACGTGCAAGCATAAAACATGGGAAATGAAGCAAAACCGCTCAAACGGTTGACAAGGCTCTCTATTATAAAAAGCCCAAGGTTTGGAAGAGGAAAAGAAAGAAGAAATGAAGACTCATAATGAGCATTTTATTTTAATTTCGTAGCTTTGTAATTCGTAGATTGTAATTTGTGTGCTTGTGCCCCTTGGAGGCTTATTCACGGAATCAAACACCCATTGCTGGGACTTTGTCTTAGGAGGTTTGAACCTTACACGCTCATTGACGAAAAATTGTGCAAACAGTTTTTGGCGACCACAGTGGGAGACTTGGTGTAGGAAGTGGAGATGCCTCCAAAAAGAAACACTCAGACTGGCTCGAGTATAGAGGAAGGGGGACTGGAGAAAACCAACCAGACCCACGTTCCAACTGTAGTAGGCCATTTCGAGGGTCTAGCAGAAGTAAGCCAATATGACACTATGCGAGAATTTAGCCCTAACGCGGTTCGCGCTTTGTTCGGTGAGTTCACGCAGGATGTTGTCGAACATGTTAGGCTTCAAAATGCTCACATCATAGATAAGTTCACTTCGGCTAGTAACTCGTATTACGAAAATATGGCCAAACACCTGAGCGCATTGAATGAGTTGATGGCCAAATGTGTGAATGGGGGAACAGCCCCACCATAGCCTACACCTCCTCATGCACCAAGCAGTCAGGAGGCTGGTCCAAGCAATGGACCTCTACAAGGGGTTACTGCCCCTACAATACCCAGAGGGGGAATAAGTGCTGGAGGCATTGGCCCACACTTAGGGCCAAACATAGTACAACATGAAGTAGTGTTGTCCCAAGGTTCACAAGGGCAAGGTCACGACTATGTCCCATTTGTGAGAGGACCACAACCACCACCTGTAGCGATGTCATTCAATGGTTTGGGGGTGAGGTCGATTCAGTCGAGATATCAAAAACCGTATCCAGATTGGATTGATGTAGCGTATCCGTGGCCTAGGAACTACAAAATACCAGAATTTTCTCTATTTACAAGGTCTGGGGAAGTTTCTACAATAGAACATATAAGGCCATTTACCCTTCAGTGTGGGGAGACGAACGATTTCCATAAGTTGAGATTATTTCACGGCCTGTTGTCAAGAGTAACTTTTTCCTGGTATGTCAGCCTACCGCCCAATTCGGTGGAAAATTGGCTCCAAATGGAACAACTGTTCTATGCATATTTCTATAAGGCTGAATCTGAAGTGGCCTTGGCTGATTTGGCAAATTTGAGGCAGATGTCAGGAGAATGGGTCGAAGCGTTCTTACAAAGGTTCAAAGCGGCTCGAGACCGATGCTACGTGCCTTTGCCAGAAAATGAGTTTGTGAGAATCGCTCAAAGTTGTCTTAGTTTCTATCTAAAAGGAAAATTTCAAGATCGAGAATTCTGGGACCTCCCCCAACTCACAACTAATGTGATGTGATATGAACGGTATTGAGGGAGGAAGAACAAATGAAGAATTCTAGCAGAGGGAACCTATTATAGGAATACTAACTATGAAATAGATGAAGTGGACATCGAATCAGCTGACTTATGTTTGGCCGAATTAGTTAAAGGGAAGCCATACGTCTGCAAAACGTGGGTTGAACCCCAGGCCATAGACGAGAATGACAAAAAGAGTAGGAATTTCTCTTTTGACATCTAAAAAGTCGATGCCATATTCGATCAATTATATAAAGTTAAGCAAATTAGGTTGAATGACCGCCATAAATTGCCAAGCCCCGAACAAATCGGTGACAAAAAGTACTGTAAGTGGCATAATGCATGGTCTTATTCAACTAATAATTACCTTGTTTTTCGGAATGTTTTACAGGTTGCCAGAGAATATGGACGAATGACGTTCGAGAAAAAGATGGCAGTGGATGACAACCCCTTTCCAAAGCCATTGGAATTGAATATGATCAACTCTGACCTCACCAAAATGAATCTGCCAAAATTCAAGCTGTTTCTAGATGAGGATCAGGATGGTCATCGTCCAAGTGCTCTTGAAAGGATCGAAGCGTCCCAAGAAAAGAGGGTTCCGTAAAATTTGTGTGCACGTTGCCAAAACAGTATAGAGTGGATGAAAGAACTGGAAGATACCTGTGAGAGGCCAGTGAAGAAGGAGCCAGTAGCATGGCAGCCGAGAACCTTCGCACCAAGGTTTTATGGAGAACATTCAAACTTCTTCCAAAATATAAGGACGTTTAGGTCGAAAATTCATCGGCCCAACGTATGGCATTCGTAACGTCGGCCATATTCATGCCATCGGCTAGGGAAGAACTATCCTTCTGTGGATAAATGACAAGGACACAATTGAGACGACACCAAAGAAATTATGGCCGTATGATGCGCCAGCAAGGTGAAGCGAAAGTTACCACTGACCATAGTCTTCCAATCAATACGCATGCGAGGAAAAAACCGGATGCGAGCGAGGATAGTGGTGGCAGAGAAGAGATCGATACGAGTTGTAAAGAGCATACCAAATTCGACCGATAAAAACGGGATGAGACAGATGACGAAGAACCCCCATTGTTATTCAGTTTGGCAGCATGCCTCCGATTGTGGCTAATCATTACTTGTTGTCCGAAAAGTTCAAATGGGGCAATAATGAGACCTCTGGGAGGAGTGAAGATGTCTACGACGGTGAAGAGACAGAATTCGCAACACTCGCGATAACTGACAGAGAGGCCTCCGACGAGGAATTGGCCGATATAGAAGAAGAAATAAATATCAGAACCAATGCACGAAGAATGGGGATAACACAAAATCGGCTTCTCAGAGAGTTATACGAAGCCAAAAATCTCATAGTAGGAACATTGGGAGAAGACTTGGGGCGATCTCCATACCTTGTGCTATACGGAAGGCCCAAAATAAAACGGGTCGTGACCAGAGCTGAAAAATAGAGGATGTTCACCAGTAATGCCTCCCGTGATATGCTGATCACGTTAGCCAACTTCTGGATGGAACAAGGAGGAGCCACCTCAAGTAAATACAAGTGGTGATCAAACGATGGAAAAAAGAATGTCAGAGAAGGTGACGTTTCCAAAACCACCACGAAAAATGACAAAGAATCTCAGACCGCTTTATGTGAAAGCAAATGCAAAGGAATACCCATCACTAAGGTGTTAATCGACAATGGAGCGGCCATCAATGCCATCCCAGTTAGGATGTTGGGACGATTAGCAAAGTCGGAGGATGATCTCATCCCTATGGAAGTGGTGCTTACAAGTTTCAATGGAGGGGCAACAACAGCCAAATGAGTTGTCCCACTAGACTTACAGGTGGGAAGCACTACCAAGACAGTAGTATTTTTTGTTATAGACGGGCCAACCACGTATAACATGCTCTTGGGACGAGATTGGATCCATAGCAGCCGATGCATTCCTTCGTCCCTTCATCAATGTCTGGTTTTTTGGAATCAGAAAGATGAAGTAGAAGTAGTACACGCCGATAATAGGCCATTCGCAACAGAGACAAATTCGGCCGAATATTTCATGTAAGAAGGAAATTACGGGCCGACTAAAGTACTGAATGAAGTAAGGGATTCAGCCATAGTGGCAAAAAATGATGAGCCGTACACCACAGATCTGCTAAATAACTTTTTCGCACAAACAAGGCCAACTATAGTGGCCTTCAGAGGGCCAACGCATGGCCATGAAACCAGCAATTCGAATGGAGAAGAGCAAACATAATAAAGAACAAGTCGCGCTTGCGGCCACTAGGGCCAGCTTAATGACCTATGTAACGGAACATAAAATTGAAGCCGATGCTCAGGCCGCCATTTCGGCATTGAGGGAGAAATTATCAACACATCAGATGGAAGATAGAATAGGATAGGCATGCAGAGTGGATTGTTTGATGGAAAGAAGTGACAGGAACGAATGACCAAATGAGGAAGAAGAATACGCTCTGAATGGGTGACATAAGGCAAACATTACAAGGATGCAAGATGTTTTGGACGAGGTAAACCTGGGAAGTAAGGACGACAGACGCATCACTTACATCAACAAGGAGCTAGAGGCCCAGGTACGTAAAAAACTAATCCATCTTTTACAAAAAATATAAAGATTGTTTTGCTTGGGACTACGATGAAATTCCTGGTTTAGATAAGACTTTAGTAGAACATAGGTTACCAATTATGCCAAATCACAGACCATATAAGCAACCCCCCGGAGGTTTGCACCCAATGTTATGCCTGACATTAAAAAAGAAGTCGAGCGCCTCTTAAAGGCGAAGTTCATTAGAACGACCAGATATGTAGAATGGTTGTCAAATATCGTCCCTGTCATGAAGAAAAATGGAAAGTTAAGAATATGCATAGATTTTAGGAATTTAAACTTGGCAACACCAAAAGACAAATACCCTATGCCTACGGTAGATTCCTTAGTGGACTCCACAGCAGGATATCAAGTGTATTCTTTTATGGATGGGTACGCAGGATATAACCAAATCTACATCGCCGAAAATGATATCCATAAAACGGCTTTCAGATGCCCGGGGTCTTTAGGATGTTATGAGTGGGTAGTAATGCCATTCGGCTTAAAAAACTCCGGGGCCACTTACCAACGGGCCATGAATATAAATTTCCATGACATGATCAATAATTTTATAGAGGTTTATGTAGATGACATAGTGGTAAAGTCTATGACCGTGGGCGAGCATTTTAACCACTTGACAATGGCTTTTGAACGAATGAGGAAATTCAAATTAAAGTTAAATCCTGCCAAATGCGCTTTCGGGGTTTGTGCAGGGAATTTCTTGGGCTTTCTAGTCCACCAGCGGGGAATTGAGATTGATGCTAATAAATCTCGGGCAATTACTGAAGCCAAACCACCCCAGAACAAAAAAGAGTTACAAAGATTCCTAGGGCAAATTAATTTCTTAAGAAGGTTCATTTCTAATTGTGCAGGAAAAACCAAAGTTTTCTCGTCCCTACTGAGGCTAAAGGAAAATGATGAATTCGTCTAGACCGAAGAACATAAAAAAGCCATCGAAAACCTGAAGAATTATTTATCACAACCACCGGTGATGGTACCCCTTGTGCCAGGACGGTCAATGAAGCTTTACATATCCACTGAAAAGCAATCCATAGCTGGAATGATCGCACAGAATGACAATACCGATGTCGAAATAGCCATTTATTATATCAGCAGACAATTGTTGAAATATGAATGTAATTATTCTCCAATGGAGAAGTTGTGTTTGGCTTTGTATTTCACATGTACTAAATTACGTGCCTACCTTAGGCCGACCACTGTATATTTAATTACAAAAATCAATATAGTAAAGTACATGTTTTATCGTCCCATTTTGCATCATAGAGTTTGGTTTTGGTCTCTATCATTGTCAGAATTCAACATACGACACGAGTCTCAAAAGGCCGTAAAAAATCAGGCCCTTGTGGATTTCTTAGCTGATCACCCGTGTTTAAGCACCACTAAAGAAATGGGAATGGAAATAGACGAGTGCAGTTTAAAGCCATGGACGATGTATTTCGAGCAGGAATGGGAATAGCCTTGGTCAGTCAGTTGGGAGAATCATTCTGTTTCATTATCAAATTGGGCGAATGTTGCACCAACAACCAAGCCGAATACGAGGCTTTAATATTTGGTTTAGAGATACTCCTTGATATGAGAGTGAAACATGTGTCCATTAAGAGGGATTCACAACTAGTGATCCAACAAGTCATATGGGTCTTTAAGTGCCAGAGTCCGTCAGTCATGGCACTGTCAGATATAGCCAAGAAGCTGCTAGATCAATTTGACTTCGTAGAGCTGGAACACGTCCTAAGGACAAAGAATGAGATTGCCAATGAATTGGCCCAAGCGGCCAGGTAGTAAATAGAAAGTATGGAGGGATATACGGAGGGGGGGAGATCCAATCAGTTTTGGTAAGACGAAGGAATGAAATGGACGTCATGATCATGGAAAACCAAGACAAAGGTCAGACTGAGGACGATTGGAGGAAAAAGATTAGGGATTTTTTGGAGACACTAGGAAATGGAAAAGGTCGAAGGATTAAAACTAAAAGCCTTAAACTTTGTAGTATCAGGAGATGTATTGTACAAGAAACGCCAGGATGGTTTGTTGTTGAAATGTGTGGGACCGTCAGAAGCCAAGACCATTATGGCCGAGGTGCATGAATGGGTCTGCGGGGCTCACCAGGCCGAGGTGAAGATGAGATGGTTAATCATAAGAAGCGGATATTATTGGCCGAAAATGGGAGAATCATGCATGCTGTATGCCAAAGGGTGCGTGGCTTGCCAGAAACATGGGCCCGTCCAAATGGTGCCAGCAACAGAAATGGCCCTCATTATTAAGCCATGGCCATTCATGGGATGGGCGATCGATTTGATAGGGAAAATTTACCCAACATCGAGCAAAAGGCATACTTTCATTATCGTCGCCACCGAATTTTTGACCAAATGGGTAGAAGCGATCCCGGTAATAGAAATATCCTAAGAACAAATCATCAAATTCATAAAGGAGCATATCATCCACCGATTTGGCATTCCTCAAATATTAATGGTGGATCATAGTACTTCTTTGAATGGTGAAAATGTTAGGTGTTTCTTGACCGAATATGGAATCCGGTTAATAAACACTACTCCGTATTACCCCCAGTCAAACGGTCAGACATAATCGTCCAATAAAATCCTTAAGGGGTTAATTCAGAAAATGATAATAGACAGTGCCAGATAATGGGATGAATGTTTAAGCCAAGCTTTATGGGCATATAAAATGTCACCCCGAACAAGTACCTAGATCACATATTTCCAATTAGTATATGGTCAAGAGGCCGTATTACCGGTCGACATCAATGTTAAATCTACAAAGGTGGCATTGCAAAAAGAGTTAACAAGAGAAAATTACGGCAAATCAATGATCCAAAATTTATTAGAGTTAGATGACATTAGATGCGATGTCATAAATCGTTGGAGCCACAAAAAGCAAGAATGACTAAAGAGTATAACCGAAAAGTCGTGGCCAAATCGTTTAAAAGAGGGGTGTTAGTATGGAAAACTATACTACCATTAGGGGCCAAGAACCCTGCATATGGCAAGTGGTCACCTAATTGGGAAGACCCATTCGTGGTGGAAAACGTATTACCAAACGGGGCCTATCATTTGAAGAGTTTGAATGGAGAAAGGCATGCCAGAGCGATAAAAAACAAATACTTAAGAAAATACATGCATTCGTTATGGGAACATGGTAATGTAACCTTCTTCAGGTAAAGAATGAGGACGAGAAGAGACGAAACAAACAAACAAACAAGTAAATAAATATTATGATTTTATTAATAACGGACAACAATGTCCCAAAAATTACAAGTGAAGGACGAATGTAACGTCATAACAGTGCATAAATACATAGTTATCTCCTAGCGGAAGGCCGTTGAAAGTCCCCAAGCGAGTCCTTCATGGCCGAGAACACTTCCCTTAACCGATGCCACTCTTTCTACATTTCTATATCATCCGCCGCCAAATCGCTCAAGCTCTTCTCAAAATCAACTTGGGCCAAGTCTTTATATTCGGCCAGGAAAGCGTTCACCTCTATTATTTGAGAAGCAATGGTTTTTCTCTTTTCTTCTCTTCTCATGCGACTCTCCATGATGAGACGCTAGAAATCTTGCAGCTTTCGTTCTAAGTCCAGCAGTACCGACTCTTCGATCATCATTTCATCCGTAGTTTCCCCTATAGTTTGGCGGAAAGTGTCAAGGGAATCACATAGCCTTTCCTTTTTGGATATGGAAGAACGAAGCCCAACCTTTTGACTATGTATATTTCGATAGCGAAGGATAATGGCTGTAACATCATTCTACAGATATTGAAGGAAGATCCGGTCTTCCACCGGTATAGGCAAGACATGAAGATCCAACAGTCGCTCTAACTCAGAGGAGATCTTTTCTAGTTTGAGCAGGTTCTCTGGCATTGCGGCGTGACCGATCTCCAGAGTAGTGAGAGAAGCATATTGCCTAACAACCTCCCGAAGAGCTTCCAAGTCTGTAGTAGCTCGAGCCGAAGATGGAGAGGGCTGGGATGGAGTAGAAGCTAGTCGATCAAGATCATCCAGAATATCCTGGACCGATTGCAGTAACTGATCAGACCCCTATGTGCAAAAAAGGAATTAGCAAACGAACCAAAAGAACGATAAAATAAAAAAGAAGGGAACAGACTTACATCTGCGGGCCTATGAGTGGAACTGGATGGCTCACCAGCAGTTGCCATAGGGACCTCAAATGGCAATGCAGGTTCTCCTCTAGGAGATTGGGGCGGGGGAACAAGAGATGCCGCCCGAAGTGGTGAGGATGAAAGAACCGGAGATGACGGTTGTTCAGGAGCAGAGGGTTGGTGCATCGAAGGACATGAGATGTCGCCCGAAGATGTGAGGACGAAGGAGCCGGAGGAGATGACAGCCGTTCATGAGTGGAAGGTTCTTGCATCGAAAGGACATGAGACACTGCCCGTGGAGGTGATGATTGTCGCTACATGACTGATGGCTGGAGCTGAATAATTGGAATCTCGGCCACCTCGCCCTCATCTGGCGGAAGTTGAACGATCGGGATTACAGTAGCTCCAACTCCCTCCGGTGGATTTTCGACCATCTGAGCTTCAGACCTTGAAATTTGAACTGGTTCAGGCAAGCTAGAAGACGATTCTGTCCTGGACGTCTGCAGGAGGAATGAAATCATTCAAAAAAGGGAATTTCAGATTGTACCTTAGCCAGATGAAGTATAAGGGGATCGTCTGAGTCGGAGCTATAGGTTGGAGAAGGCTGTTTTCGTTTAACTTGTTTGGTTTTCTTCGGCCCATCTTTATCAATAGGTTTCTTTGACCCGACCATTTCTGAAGATTTTAAAGAAAATGGAACGTTGGAAAAGACTAGAGCAGAAGGCAAAGAGAAAAGTCTCTCACGGTCGGACGACCAGAGACGATCGAAAAGAGGATGAGCATATGTGCAAGGAGAAAAAGAAGCACAAGAAAATGAAGATAGTAAAGAGCGAGCCTCTGACAAACACTGATCGATGTCTGAAAGCAAATGGACCTTAAAACAGTCCGATGAAGTGGACCGAGAATGAAAAAATGGGAGAGGCCATCCTTAAAAAGGCCGAATTGGCCGGCAGTGATGTTGGGAGAATATACCTCCACTCCAGCTTTGCCATTGGCTCTCGTCAAAATGTCATGAATCAAATCGCGGCTGCATAAAAACTTGCGCCATATGCGATCGATCGACTCATCCCCCTCTTATTCAGGAAGCTCATGGACAAAAGAGGGGCTGTAGCCCAAGAAGAACATAAAGAAAGACAGAACTCGAGAAAATGTGTAAAAATATTCAAAAATGGAGCGAGGAAAGAGAGAAGTTGGCCCTAGTTGGGTGAATAAGAGACCGGCGCAAGAATATGAGCGAGTGGACTCAATTGAGCTGAAGACTGGAAAATAGGCTTTAAGCAAAAGCTGGAAAAGCCATAGAGGGCCAGAAGTGATCGGCGAGGCGCCAGACCGAAGTTGTTTATGGAGAACGGCCAGACCCCGATAATAGTGGCCAACAAGAAGGAACATAAATCCAAACGACGACCATTGGCGCTGTCCGACGAAATGGGTAGATAACCCGCCACGGGTTTCTGACTGGGCACTCAAATGATATACTTACAGAGCCAATAATGAATGAAGACAGTCCGTTCCAAGACCGAGACCAGACCAGCCGACTCGGAATATGCACGGAAGAAAACAGAGTAGGAAGAGAAGGACAAATTATCCATGGAAGGAGGAAGAAAGAAAAAGGTAGTGCAAACAGAAATGGTCGCGCCCAAAGGGGCCAACCTAGTTAAAGCACTGACATCACAGAGGGTAATGGTGAAAGGACCATAGGGAAAAAGGAAGACGTTATAATCAGAAGACCAAAAGAGCAACGAAGTAGGAAATAGATTTCGGTCAAAAGGAGACAGGGCCAAAGAAAGCTCTATGAGGGGAAGCAAACCAGTGTCTTCGAGAAAAGTGTGGGGTGCAATTTCATCCGTTTGAACCAGGTCTCAAACGAAGAGTCAGGTTTGGGCTAAGTGCGGATAAGATTGGACTGGGAAAGATGAGCCACATTCAAGGGTTCCGAAAAAGGGAGGTTAGAAACGGAGGGAAACAGTTGAGCCAAAGGAGCCGTAGCAATGACGGTGTCATCAACAAAAATTGGGCCTAGGGAGCACTGGCCGTAGTTTCATCAAGGGTATGAATGCCAAAGACACCCACAGAAGAGTCACCTAATGCAGCTTGGTAATCACTGAAGGTTGAAGAAGCTTTTTTCATGGAAGCAGAGGAAGAAGCCATGGCAGCTAACAGAGGAGTTGAAATTTGTAGGGAAAAAGAAGGAAAGTAAAACGGTGAAAGAAGATTCATGGGCTTATATATAACCGAGATGAAGGGTCGCCCTAGGCAGGTGTTGCAACCTAATTCGAAGAAAGAGTAAAAGAGCGGGAAAACGAAAAGGGCGATGTCAGATATGATTTGACAAAGAATTTACATGAACGACAGCGCATTAATTGGTGCCATGATGGTTTTTGATAAGACGTGTTTCGAAGGTCGCGCATTTATTGGGGCAATGATGGGTTCACATAGGTAATGTAAACGACCACCGCAAGTGCTGATAAAGGGAAATGGCGAAGACCAGCAGGCCGAAGCCAGTATCCGGCCAATAGGTACCATCCTAACTTTACCCAAGTTGAGAAATTCACCTCGATTTCATTTCCCAAATCAATCAAGGCGAATTTGAGGGACAATTGTTAGCGAAGAAAATCGCCCTAGGACGAACGAGTCAATGAGGGGCGAAAAGAAAGGACGTGTCAAAGGACAAAAAGCAATTAGAACGACCAAATGAAAAGCAGACGAAGAACGACGAAGGGAAAATCAATCAGGATGATTATCGCGCGAACAGACACGTTGCAGTTAACCCCACGATCTAGCAGTTATTCTTGCAGCTCCCCACATTCTGGCAGTTATCACACACAACTCAGCAGTTGAATACATGATCCAGCGGTTACGTGCAAGCATGAAACATGAGAAAGGAAGCAAAACCGCTCAAATGGTTGACAAGACTCTCCATTATAAAAGGCCCAAGGTTTGGAAGAGGAAAAGAAAGAAGAAATGAAGACTCATAATGAGCATTTTATTTTAATTTCTTAGCTTTGTAATTCGTATATTGTAATTTGTGTGCTTGTGCTCCTTGGAGGCTTATTCACGGAATCAAACACCCATTGCTGAGACTTTGTCTCAGGAGGTTTGAACCTTACACGCTCATTGACGAAAAATTGTGCAAACAGAATTGATTTTGATACAAAATACAAAGAGTGTTCCTCTATATATTTATAGGGAAGAGATGTGGAGGGATAAGTTACAAAATAATAAAATAATAATAATTACAATATAAAGATTAAGTAGTTGGGATCATCACAAATTCTAACAGGGATATAAAATTTATATCTCAAATAATATTCAATTTTTTCACCGCAAATTATCCCAAAAGCTCTCAACAATATATAAACCCCAAACTTATAGAATAGTGATATTTGATCCCCTCAAATTATTTAACCAGTCCCACTTCTTAATCAACCCCATTTAAATTTTAAAATTAATTTATTTTTCTCAATATACCCTATTTAATCCCCATTTTACCCTTATAATTATTTTATCCTTTTTCATACATCCCAGCCTGTCTTATCGCTTTTATGGCTTTCTTCTAGCAAAATACATGCATTCTTCTTCTTCTTTTATTTATTTATTTATTTATTTTCTTCTTCTTCACCTTCTTTTTTATGGCTTTCTTCTTCTTAATACACACACACACATATATATATATATATATATTATTATTATTTTCTTCTTCACTTAAATTAAAAAGAATAATAAGAATATACGGTTGTTAAAAAATGGATATTGAGTTGGAATAATCAACAAAGTCTAAAAAATTAATTACCACTTTTTTATTCCTTTTTAATGAGCTAGAATTGAAAAAAATTGAGTGGCTGCTTTCCTTAAATTAATCACCACTTTTAATATTTTACTAATGAGTCAAACTTTAAAAGTTTTAGACATATTAAAGAGTATAAAGTGTCAACGTAAAAGAAAGAGTTTCCACTATTTTTCTAGTTCGTATTCTTGATAAAAAAGAGTGCCCCTTAGTCAAGAAGTAACCAAGTATCCTGGGAAAATATTAGGCACAAGATATCTCTAGTGCATCGAGGTGTGGATAATAAGTTCTTAAGAAAAAAATGAACACTCTACTTAGTTTTATTCTTCATTTTTCAAGTTTTTCTACCTCTCAATTTTGTTATTTGAATATATGATTGTTGTCCCCATAAATGGTTTATGAATTTGCATGAATATAATTTGCATGTTTAGTTGAGTTATAACACATCCCGCCAACAAATTAAACATGATATATTGAGAGAAAAAAATTATCTTAAAATTTTTAATGAGGTTGATTAAATTAACAGGATCTGGTGAGACAAGTTAAATATCACCACTCAAATTTATTTTCTTCCCCCACTGCTTCTATCACATGTCTTTGGTGGCCAAAGATAATGGGACTTTCCCTCTCTTCTCTCCTATTTCCCTCTCTTTACTTCTCATTCTCATTCTTTTCTATTCTTTTGTCTTTTCATACCATTATTCTCCATTTTTCCCTTCTTTTACTTTTCCCCCCTTTTCTCATCTTTTTTTCTCTTAATTTCTCCTTTGTTCAATCTTTTTTTTTCTTGTTCTTTAATTTTCACTGTTTGTTTTATTTTGCTTATCCATATATTAAATTTGTGATTCTACCCTTATGTGGTGGTTGTTAAATTCTAATCATATCTTGATATGTATTGGGATTTGTTTGTCTTCGTTTTTCCATTTTTCATGAATAAGGATTTTGCATCGGCATATAGAAGATCTGTTCGATTTTAATTGGTAGATATAACTTTATAGGTGGAGGCTATAAGTAATGGAGCTGTACGAGCACTTCATGTGTGCCGGTGTGATTCTAATAGATCTATCTATTTTTCTTATAATAGATAGTATATAAGTTGATATAAATATCTTATGTTATGTATCGTGCATCGTATTATTCCGTTTTTGTTCATGAAATTATATTCACATGCACTAGTCGAGGTAGAAAGATCAGGTTAGTCCCATAATTAATATGACATTATTTTATTGGGTTATGTGATTACGCCCATGGCTATCACATAATAGTTGGGATGTCGATACGTTACAAATGAACTAATTCACTCAGCAAACACGTGATAAGTGCATGAAAATGTACTTTGAAACATCACTTATCTAGGTTTATTGTTTAGTATTTAGTTATATATTTTATATTTTATCACATAATTTTGATTGTTATATTAATTTAGAAATATTTATTATTTACACTAATTTAGTGATTTTATTTGTAGGAATATTAACATATGGATCCTGGGACAATTACAAGTGTTCAGGGATGAATAGGACGCATACAAAAGTCGAGAACGCGAAGAGGAAAGATTGAACTGGCGCCGCGGCGCCACAATCCCACACAAAATCCAGGGAGTAAGGCGCCACGGCGCCATTTGCTGAGAGAGTGGGAATGATGGCGTGAGAAGC
>SKCR01002487.1:0-27605 GCA_019454045.1 Zanthoxylum bungeanum
AAGCTAGGCTTGTAGCGAAAAGGTAGAGTTATCAACATTGTGTTGATTACGACGAAACCTTTTACCTGTTGCCATGGCAAATCCATTTGGATAATGCTCGCTGATGCTGCATGTTTCATTTATGAAATATGGCAGCTGAATGCCAAAACTGCTTTCCTTAAAGGAAACCTTTCGTAGGATGTTTACAACATCCTGACGGTTTTGTCGAACCATAACAAGCAAACTAGGTTTGCAGGTTATTCGATCCATAAATGGATTGAAGCAAGCATTAGGTTCTTGGAATTTTCGTTTTGATGTAATCATAATAGTTTATGATCTAATTCAAAACGAAAATAATTCTGTGTATATAAGGAGGTTAGTGGGAGTGCACTGACAGTGAATGTCCTGAATAATGATGATATGTCATTTCTTGGAAATGATATTCCTATAATAAAATCGGTGAAAGCTTGGCTTTCATGATAACGACTATAAGTCGTAACATAGGTACTATACAATAGTATAAAGGAACAGTGAGCTGGAAATCTTCCAAGCAAGATACTGTTGCCGAATAAACAACAAATGCGGGTTATTGCTGCAACTGAGGCAGCAATAGAAGCCAATTGGGTCGATAATAAATCTAATTAGATTAGATATAGTTCTGTTAGCAGCTGAGCTAGGCGTCATCAATACTAAAGAATTAATGGTCTCATCGACGATCCAAATACTTATTTTGATATTCATCTGATTCGTTCGGATCATACATCGCGACGATGTGATGATCGAATAAATCGCATCAGATGATAATCATACAAATCCGCTGACGAAAACCTTTTCTCAGCAGTTTGAGCCAACCGTACATAGTTCAGGTGTTAAACACTCGAGTGACTGGCTATAGGCCAAGTGGGAGATTGTTGGACAATTATGACCCATAGCGTCACTATTTGTACACATCATGGTGTTGTTGTACAAATTAACTATGTGACAAAGGAGATTGCACTCTTATCATTGTGATTAGATCACCTAGATATATAAATGATGAGAGGTCCCTATGATTTGTTCCTGACGGAGAATGATATGAGACAATATCAGTCCACGTAGGATAAATCATTAAATATCCCTAGTCAGAGTATTATCGAGATTGGACATCGATAAATACGTAAAAGACTAGTATTACACTTGTGCGCGTTTGTGAGGGCACAACAACATAGTTCTCTATATTTGGGTATAGGATACTCATGCAAGTGTATAGAAGGTTGTGTTTTACCGATGGTACGGGAAACAGCTTCGCTCTGGATAGACCCCTGCGGAATCCCATTGGTAGTATGACTATGTGTCTATAGGAGTCTGCAATCAGGGTAGGTGTATTTGGTCTTAACCTGAGACTTGCACCGCTAATACTTATGACAATCAATATACTTTAGTTGAGGTCGTCCAGGGCTTTAACATATTCTGTGTACGCCAATGCTGGGTATATTGAGAATCGTAGTGTGTTGGGTGTGATGTTAAGACGGAAGTATCACTCCAGTCATATGGAGATGATGGTCATGTAGGATACGGAACTCGTTCTCTTAAATGCTCGAGCTATCGGGATATTATGACAAGGTCATGTATATCCGATTATTGAGACTAGTTGCCAGACATCCGATATGTGCTTCGTACGGGGTAGACACAAGTCCAGCCCCAGGCCTAGCACGTGATTATCCGATACTGGATCGACATACACAATACTACGGTATACTACACTTGATATAGATCGCTTATTCCTGTAAGGATATTTCTGGAGAATTGGGTAGGCATGGCGCTTTGCTAGAAGCCAACCTTGTCTTGTAAATCGGTACAAACGTAGTACGAGGTACTTACGTGTTCGGATAGTCCGACGACCGTATTTACTGCCAACATATCCGGGGATCTCATGGGTCGCTTCCCGAAGATTCACCGATGACGTATGACTCGCACTATAATTAATCTGGGATTAATTAGAAGAGAGAGAAAATTAATCTGGGATTAATTACGGAGATATTTTATCTAGGATAAAATATTGATTAAAGAGAGAGAACGATTAATTTGGAATTAATCGATAAAATAATATATTTGATATATTAAACGAAATTGGATTTCGACGCGGAATTAAAATTAGATTTTAATTCGGGCAAACGAATTAATTTAGAATTAATTTGTTAGCGATGTGAATAATGATTTCGCTAGACGTAATCATTTAATTACGACGCGACGGAAAATTCCTTAATTTGGAATTAGCGAACCCGAGCCCGGGATTATTTGCGAGCGCATTCGCATTTCGAATTCGAGTGCGGCACGTAAGTCAAATCAAACGTCAAATCGCTAGTCACATCAAGCGTCAAATCAAATGTCACTTTGAGTGATGTGACAATTGAATGATTAATTTGAGTGATTGATGTGAATAGTGATATGGTTGTTGGAAAAGCATTAATAGGCTTTTTTACTTTTTTGACTTTTGGTATATGAAAATGATTTATGTATTTGTTTTGTTTTTGGGAAAATAAAATAAATATATAAACAAAAATCATTTTCTCTCTCTCTCTCACCACTCTTACGAATCTAACTCTCCCTCTCTTTTCCCTCCTTCTTCCTTCACGGTTTGGAACCGTTCTTCCTCTCATTTTTCTGGTTTTGAACGCATGAAGAAGAGAACAAAAGGAAGAAGAGTAGTGTTAGCACACACATGGGTTTATACTATGGTGATATGGAAACGAACTCTAGAGCTTGGAACCAATTTTGGAGCTTGAAGCTTGGAGCTTCAATGGAGTCAACCATGGCCGAATCTTGGAGGAATTTCACAGCCCAAAACCGATCATTCCAGCAGTTCAATGAGGCCAAAACCGAGCTTCATGGAAGGGGCCAAATGGTTTTGTTCTTCGCATCTCAAACCGTTCAATGTGAGTATGTATTCCGCCTTACTTCCTTGATGTATTCATGCGAATTTCTTGCTTGATTTCATGATCTTAGGACCTAATATAGAAACCAACACTACCCGCAGGGAATAAGCCATACTATTCCCCTGAGCCTCTGACTCTTCAACCAAAAATAACTACTAATACTCTTTTCTCTATTTAAATGTCTCTGTGTGGGACCGTAGCCCAAACTTAATAACTTATTATAAACTCAACATTAAATTTAATAATACATCGTTTTACAATGACTATCTCAAAACCAAAAAAAAATAAAACATAACTTCTACTTGACTCTGAGATGGATTCTTACTTTCTCTGACTTGAACTGATGGACTTCATACCCTAGTGACTGCATCAGTATCCGTCCTCCAGAGCTCATCCTCCGAGAATACCTGCAATACAAGGAAACTGAGAGTGGGGGGGTTAGATCGTTGTACGATCTAAGTGAGTGGACGATAAAAACTGAAAAACTGTAATAAAAACATTTGGTTCTACAATACAAATCCAGAGATAACTTTTTATGAAAACTCTTTTCTTGTATAAGAATTTTGAACTCTTTTCTGAAAGCCTCATCAGAAAATCTTTCTGTAAAACTTATCTTTTCTGAATATTTCTTATAAAACTGTTGTTTTCTGAAAACTTTCTTTTCTAAAAACTTTCTCTGAAAATTGCATCTGAAAAACTATTGCTGTAAATAGTATTTGTCTCTGAAAACCTGACGTATGAGGGCCTTACGTATCACCGTCCCCCCATACGCCTAACTAGAGCCATGAGTGAAAATCCATAACTTTTGGGCGTTACGTATCGTCGTCGCCCAAAACATGCCATTATTGTCCTTTAAAACTAATGGTATTGGGGCATTACGTATCGCCGTCCCCCAAGCCACTGAACTAGAACTGGGGGTGCAGATCTATGCTACCCTCCGAGCTCTGAAACTAGGATCTAGAGGTATCTTTCATCCCTAGTCCTGAACTAGGATCTGGGGGTATTACATATCGTCGTCCCTTTAGTCCTCTACATGTGCATAAGTGCTGTCCGTCAATTCCATAACTGAATGAAGTTACATACTGAGGTGGGTTTTTCTCCTATGCCTCGAAAAACCATAAAATCAAACTCTGAAAACAATTCTTTTTCTCAAACGTAACTTAAAACAAAAGCTTTCATGTGATAACTGAAATAAAAATCGTCTAAAGCCCTAAAGCGTAAAAATAAGTCTGTTACGAAAATCAACAAAATGAAAGTTAATTAAAAAGGAGAGGGTCCACTCATAGATTGGAATCTAGCTTGTGCTATATCACTTCGTCGAAGGAAAAATGCGATTCCTGCAATGGTCTGTAAATGGTAACTTGGTTAGATTACAAACCATGAGATGAGATTCACAACTAGGCTAAACTTTCTCAATTCAAATCTGTGATATCGTTACTTAGTATATCATGCTTGGAATAAGATGCAATGTATGCATGTGAACTGATACGAGACCCTAAGGGTGGTCTCTAACACGATAAAATGGAACTGGGATGGTTTAGAACTGTTTTGGGAATAAGTTGTGCCACGCGTCGCAACACAAATCCTTGTGCATCGTGACGCGCAACATCCAGAAACGTGCTGTCATTTTACCCTTGCACGTCGCGACGCACAGCCCTTTATCATCGCGACTCAAAACAGATTTCCTGGATTCTGTTTTACTTCTCCATGTTCATCCACTACCCAAAATTACCATAATCACTTCCATAAAAAACTTATTGCACCACTCAACTTATTGAACTTCAAATTCATCAATTCTATATCAAATTATCATCCTCAAACAATGGTTTAACCACACTATCCATAATTCAACTACCCTTTTAAGACTTTTGAAAAAAATTTAGGTTCTAAACTCCAACAACCATTTCTTTTCTTATCAATCACCAATAAACCACCATTACCAAACTAATATCTCTATTTTATCATCAAACTTACAAAATCCAATAATTTAAATTTTGGGTCAAGTTTTCTTACCTTTTTCCTCTTGAATTTCTTCATTCCTCAAGCCTCCATGGTGGCTTTTCTTCTTCTTTGTTTGGTGAATAAGTGTTTAGCACTTGCTTCTTCTTCCTTCTTATCCTTCCTCTTTCTTCTTCTTCATTTCTTCTTCTTCTTCTTTCTCCTCCTCTTCCTTCTACGTTTTCTTCTTTCCTTTATCATTCTAATTTTGTGAATTGGTGAATAGTAATCTCCTTATATACTAGGGCTTTTTGGATATTTGGATAAATGGAGAAAAGTGTGGAAATGTGTAGAAAGTTTGAGATTCTTCCAATTGAGCCCGAAATTACTATTCATTCGAATTTTGACTTATATTTGTGACCTATTTCTGGTCCGAATTTGGAAAAATATTCAACAAAGAAGTTGTAGATCTCGATCTCAGTATTCTGATGGTATAAGATTCATAAAAATCAGAGTTCGTATCATAAAGTTATGGCCCAAATACTATGGGTTGTTCGGAGTGGTACATTATACAGTCTCGTATCGGAATTTCGGGGAATTAACCGATTATCCCCAAAGTCGTTCCACGAGTGTATTTATGTCGCAACAAAATTTATATTATGTTATCTTCGTCCCATAATACCACAGTACTACAATGTGACAATAGTAAAGACTATCAGTGTTACAAATTCTCCCCCCTTAAATAGGATTTATCCTTGAATCCTCTTTAAACTTGGGATCTTATCATAGATCACATGATTTGTGGGTTCCTTATAAACTACCAGCTTTAACTGACTATATGTCCATCGCCTCTGTCTCGTCCACTAAAATAATACCACTTCCTGACGACTTTCCGTGTGCTAACATTACACCACAAGACAATGTGATATTCATGCTGAATCTAGAATATCATGACTTCGAAGTGATGCTAGAGTTGTATAATAATTTGTCTGTTTGAACTCTTACTTTATTGTAACTATTCTGTTTCATTGGGGATTTTATATGACTTAACGACGAAGGCATTTGCCCGATGACCGGCGTAAACACACACGTATAACGCAAGCGCACGTATCGTTCAAGTAGTATAAAAAGATATCGATCCCACGAGGACTTATTACCTATTCTATTAATTTTATGAGGTTAAGTGATTACTGATATCTAACAAGTTGTTTGATTAAAATGACGATGATTCTAAATTTAAAACAAGTAAAAGAATTGAGAGTAGATTAATGAGAATTAAAACTATCTAGGGTTGTGAATTCTCCAATACTTATTAAATGATGAAGTAGTTAAATCATAGTTGGGTAAAATATTGAGTTATTAATCTGGAATACTAAATTATGTAAAAGCCTCTTTCGAACGATCATTTACAAATACCTAGAATAATCAAATTGAACCATATGTCTATGTCAATTAAATTACCTAGATTCATTAAGATTGAATTCCAATTATGATTACCCCCGCCCAACAGATATATTCCTATCCTGTAAGGAAATCTATTAAAAGTTTATCTATCCTTAAAGAAGATCGTGGGTTGTTAAGTCTGTGGTCTTTAACTTAAAATCTCTATGTCTAGTTCATTTTAAGTTTTATTTAGTCAATTTTATTAATGGCCAGTTAATAAAAAGCATTAAGATTATGACTCAACAAATAACTCTTTAATTACCCAAACTATAATCTAACCCTTTTTTAAACCAGTGATATTAGATTTTATCACAACCCTAGATATTTAACTTAGTTACAATACATAGTTAAAGCTGATAAAAACTTAAAAGACATAAAATAAATTGCTGAAAAGTAATTGTAGAATAATGAATTGCAATAAAAAGAAATGAAATGCTAAGAAAAGGAAATAACTTCTACTATATACTATTTAGATATCTCCCATAAAATAATAATATATATATACTTGTGATATTTTAAACCAACCGTCCGGAATGGCGGTATCCTGATTAAGTCAAATTCAAATATACCAGCCATAAGGCGGAACAGAAATATAAATTTAAACCAACCGACCTAGAATGGCGGTATCCTCATTAAGTCGGGTTTAACCAGTTTAAATTGAATAACCAACCGACCTAGAATGGCGGTATCTTTTTATTAATTCAGATTTTATATAGTTTATATATTATATTTTAAGGGAGATTAATCTAAATAGCAAAAGTAAAAGTATTACCTTATTACCTCAGCATAGAGAAGTTACCCCCTCATGGATGGATAGAATTACTACTACAAAGCGTAAATAAAACTGAATAAAAGAAGAAAATATGAAGAACTCTCAATTTATTTATAAGGATTTCAGAGGAAGAGGTACATTTGAAACTAAAAATTCGAAATCTATTTATAGGCAAAAAAAATCTAATTTTTTATTATTATTTTTCTGATTTTTATTATTTTATTATTTTCTGATTTTTATTTTTTTATTATTATTTTTTTTTGGATCGCTGAATTTTCGACACGTGGCATGGTGTGCTAAAAATGACGGCTCGTTGAATCTTTGACATGTGGCATGGTGGTGCAATTACCAAAATACCCTCGGTGTCGGGATGCCCAAAATTACCAAAATACCCTTTTTGCCAAATTTCACAATTTTGCTCCAAATCACCTCCAGAATATCTTGAAACTTTATTTTGGTGTCGGAATGCCCAAAATTACCAAAATTTGTGTCGGGATGTCCAAAATTACCAAAATACCCTTTTTGCCAAATTTCACCAAATTTCACAGTTTTGTTCCAAATCACTTCCAGAATGTCCTGAAACTTTATTTATCTACAAAATAACACAAAAACACATCAAAATATTCACAAAACTCAAGAAACTATACAAAATATTAAGTTAAATGAGTGGGAAATAGTGATACATTTATCACTCATCACACCCCCAAACCTAACATTTTGCTAGTCCTCGAGCAAAATAAAATAACATAATAAAATTTTAACTAAGCCATTTTCGTAGGGATCACGATTGCATTTAGCATATGCAACAAGCCTTTAAACCCCTAGGTGTCCCTAGTGGACGAGTTGTAGTCTCGTGAGGATTTACAGCAATGATACCCACAAACATTTTATAAAAGTAAAAAGGAAGTGAAACTAATGCACACAAAAGCAAAAAGACAAGAGAAAATAGAATAAAGAAGTTAGTGACTAATTAGGTGAAACTTCTACTCCAAGTTATTAGTTGTTTTGTTTCATTCTAAATTACTAAATAAGTAAATTCTCCGATTATTTTTACCTTTTTTCATATACACAGCCAACAAAATATTAAACAACTCATTTTTGCCCACAACGGTCATAAGTGCAGTTGATAAGAGAGTAATATTTTTGTCCTAAAGTTCTATCAGATTTCACACCTTTTGTAGTAATGGAATAAATTTCTGATTTTTTCTTTGATTTTTTTTCTTTTCTCTATTTTTTATTTATATACAATATCTTCCATCTATGTAGCGAGCTTTAGGTCGGTGACTCCCAAACCAGTTGGCTTTAGGGCATCAGGTGTTAAGACACCCCTAAGGACTTAATTACTCAGACTTCAGATATAATATATTTATTTTCTATCATCTTTTTGATCCATGTAGCGAGCTTTGGGCCAATGACTCCCAAACCAGTTGGTTTTAGGGCACTAGGTATTAAAATACCCTTACAGACTTAATAACTCGGATCTCAGACTTTTTTTTTTTATTATTCCATTACTTTTTTTTGAGATGCTTCTCCAATTAAACTATAGCACTGAATATTACAATCTTTTCAATTTTATCCTATGTCCGTATGTTACCATGTATGTTGATAATATCTGCCAACTAAGTATATGAAGATCTATTTTAGTCAGTAAGTTTAATGGAGATTTACAGATTAAATAATTCAAAAGTGAATAAACAAAAATTAACTTGTTTTGAATTAGGTTTGAAATACGTCTCAGGAGTGGAAATTCCTTACACAGCTATTTCTTACCAATTTCATCTTTTTAGTCAACATAACAACCACATATTTCTACTAGTCATAAAACTATAATTTACATGTTTTTTTTTTTTCAAAGGCTCTCGCTGACGAAGGATTGTTCACAACTAGGACTCCCCACTCAAGGGTTCAAGCGACCAAGTGAACGCACCTTTTTTATACTTTATGGTACGTGCCAACGAATTTATGGTGTGTGACTAACTGTCGAATGGACTTCCCGTTGTAGATTCCCCAGAGGGAAGGTGGAGCGAGGCTCACTTAAGTACCCAAGCCCCTTAGGCTCTTATCGCTTGTTGTCAGGAATAAACAACGAGTCCTCCAAACTAGTCTGTCACAACACGCTACAAGTGAATGATTATCTATGTGCCTTCACAGCTTTTCCTTATAAAAAGGTAGTGAGTGAAGGAAGACACCAAACCATTACCTAGCTTTAAATATGCCCTTTGTTTTTTATTAATTTTTAATTTTTTTGTTTTTCGAAAAATTTTGGACTAAAACACAAAAACTAAAAATCAAGATAAAAGGAGAATTAAGAAGATAATACCTGGTTAGCTGAAAATATACAAGAAATTTAAAGGTTAAGATCCAGATTAATCCGACGCTTCTTACCACGATCATCATCGGACCATTTTATCTTTGAAATGATAGGGTCAACTTGTGGTTCATAGGCTATAAGTTGGTCTAGTAGATCTGGAGCAGACCTGGCAGAGTAAAGAGGAGTTCTTTCATAGGTTTTGACACGAACCCATTTCTCCGAGCATCATCAAGAAACACACAAAGAAGAAAATCATAAAACCCATCAACGTTGAGCAGTCCAAGCGGTTTCTGGTGTATGTTCAGGTTCGCCCAAGATAGTACTATAAAAATTTCCTCCAATGTACCCAAGCCACCTGGCAAAGCAATAAAAGCATCAGAACGGTTAATCATTTCTACCAGTCGTTCAGACATACCTGGCACGATCAGTTCCTCTCCGTTTGATGATCCAATAAGATTTGACTCTGCCAAAGGTTTTGGGATGATTCCCAAAACATGACTGCCTTCTTCTTGTACGGCCTTTGAAACGATCCCCATTAGTCCAAGATTGCCTCCGCCATATATTAAATGCATATTCCTTGCTGCTAAGACTCGACCCAATTCCTGTGCTGCTTCTATGTATTGTGGTTTAGTACCAACAGTACTACCGCAAAACACACAAATATTTTCAACTCGTCTTCTTGAAGTGGCTTCCATTTTTTTTTTAACTATGGATGTCTTCAAAAGTGCAATGATGAGTTGAATTTATAGTACCTGAAAAAGGGTGAGTAAAATAATAGCACAAGTATCTTCCGAAGGACGATTAGTAGCAAAATAGTAAAATAGATCGTGATAGTCAACAAGATCTGGATCCTGTCGGAGAAAACAACAAAACAAATCAATTACTAGAAAAAGACAAAGAGATATAATATGTACAAGAAAAGTAACGACTTGATTGACATCTATGCGTCAGGAACAAGCTTCCCATCCAATTTTCTTATAAATTGGCAAACAAGGTCTTTTTGAGTCAGATTCCCTAGACTTAATTGTTGTCTTTCTTTTTGATATTGTGTATGTAACCTGTGAAAGGCTATGTGAACATATCCACTGGGATGCGTCTCAAGAGTCGAAGATATATCATCTAAAGACTCCTTACTCAAGCCATCCTTAATGAATTTAATCTTATCTTCACGGTTATCAGACACCATTCCTAAAGAACGACAACGAGTATTGCAATTCCATCGCGCACATTTGTAACAAACACCTATTTCCTTAGCTCTACATTTCTTTGCATAGGTGCTTCTTCCAAAACCAGGTAAATAAGAACTACAAGTCTTAGAAAACTCACCTGCTAGACGGATACGTGCTTCGATTACCCAACAAATATCAGTAGGAATACCTTTGATCATTAGTAGTCTCATTCGTTCTAAGCGAGCTTTGTAAACTTTCATCAGAGATTTTTGAGGGAGAGAAGGAAATTGCTTGTGAAGACTTGCGAGAGCTTCTTCCATCTTGAAATGTCTTAAACTGCAAAAACTAAACACACAAAATTAAATTATACCAAATCACAATTTATACACAAATTGCATGGGTTGCCTCCCTGCGAGCGCTAAGTTTTAAGTCGTCAGCTAGACGTGACTGCCTGAACTTTATGCTGGATCTGAAAGTGTGACACTTTCTTTTTGTCGCTCCAACGGTTCTCCCCAGTAGTGCTTAACACGCCTGTTCTTAACCTTGAAAGTTTTGTTGGAGTCAGGATCATGTATCTCAACGGCTCTATCTGGTAAAACTTTGGTGATCACAAATGGACCTGACCACCGTGATTTTGGCTTCCAAGGGAAGAATTTCCCCCTTGATTTGTTTAACAGTACCTTCTGCCCTGGTTCTAGTTGTATGCGCACTAACTTCTCATCATGTCCTTTCTTTGCCTTTTCTTTCTATAATTTGGCATCCTCAAAAGGTTGTTTGTGAAATTCCTCCCATTCATTGAGCTGGTGGATCTTTCTCTCTCTTGTTGCTTGTTGTGCAAGAATTGGCTCTTTCAGTACAAAAGAAGCTTTATCTTCAGGCTCCACAGACAATTGACATGTTTTAAGTTTATCAGTAGAATGACCGGCGTAAACACACACGTATAACGCAAGCGCACGTATCGTTCAAAGTAGTAAAAATATCGATCCCACGAGGACTTAATTCCTACTGTTGTTATTAATTATTGAATCTATTTATTTACAAATATCTAATTAAAGGGAGAAGAGAATGATTGTTTGATTGATTTGGTTGATTGTAGATTTGCTAAATAAATAAATAAAAAGATAAAAGAAAATACTAAGGAAAATAAAAGACACAAAGATCTAAGGTTGTGAATCATTCTAATATCATTTAAAAGATGAAGTGATTATTTTATAGTTGTGTAATAAATCAGTTTACTAACCTGGAACACTAAATTATGCAAAAGCCTCTGTCGATGGTCAGACGCAAATACCCAGTTTAACCTAATTGAATCATATGTCTATGTCAATCAAATTATCTGGATTCATTAAGTTTAAGTTCCAATTATGGCTACCCTCGCCCGACAGGTTATATTCCTATCCTGTAAGGAAATCTATTAAAGGGTTATCTATCCTCAAGGAAGATCGTGGGCTATTAAGTCTAAGGCTGAAATCTAAAATCCCTATGTCTAGTTCATTTTAGATTTACCATATCAATCTTATTGGTGATCAGACAACAAGAAGCATTAAGCTTAAGATTTAATAAATAAACCTTTAAATTACCCAACTATAAAATAATCCCTTATAAACCGGTGATATTAAAAGTCATCACAACCTCAGAAAACTAACACATAACTAGGACTAGTAAATTCATAAAAGTAAAAGACATAAAATAAAAGCTGAAAAGTAAATTACAATAAAATAAAATAAAATGCTAAGGTAAAAGGAATTACTTTTACTACTACTAATTTAGATATCTCCCATAAAATAATATATAACTTGTGATAATATTACCAACCGACCATTCTGGCGGTATCCTGATTAAGTCAAATTAAGTCCAACCAGCCATTAAGGCGGAACCAAAAATAAATTTACCAACCGACCAGTCTGGCGGTATCCTTGATTAGTCAGGTTTAAAACTAGATTAAAATTAAATTACCAACCGACCAATATAGCGGTATTCCTTATTAAGTCAATATTTTAAATAGTGAATATATTATTTTTAAGGGAGATTAATCTAAATAGTAACAGTAAAAGAATTACCTTTCACCCTAGCTGGGGTAGTTACATCATCATGGTGAATAGTAAAAACTGTAAAAAGTAAAAAGTAAAAAAAAAAATTACTATTATTACAAAACGTAATTAAAATTATTTACAAAACTAAAAATTAAAAAACTAAAAAAAAATAAAAAATAAAAATTCTAGAGAGAGAAACTCTCTCTTTAGAGAGAAATCAAGAGAGAGAGAGGTGTCTTGAAATCTGAAATTTCGCGCTGAATTTATAGGCAAAAATTTCACTGTTCGAGCGTCGCGACGCCAAGGACCTCAGCGTCGCGACGCTGGATTTGTCGACGTGGCACGATGACAGCTTGACACGGAGCGATTCGGATAAGAGGATAAGGTCGACACGTGTCATGGCGGCTAAGACTCAATTATTATGCTGACGTCATTGGTGACGTGGCACTGTTCATGACGTCATTGGTGACGTCATGATGATGTGGCGTACGCACGCTAGCGGATCTTCTGTGGTGGTGACACGTGGCAAGGCGCATGTTAGCAAAGTCAAACTTCTCAAATTGATGACCGTTGACCTGGCGCACGTTAGCAGATTCGGCTCACGTTGGGCGTCGCGGCGCGCAATGCTCCAGCGTCGCGACGCGCGAAAGACGAAAATATTCCTGTTGACGCATTTTTGTCCGGTTTTGCCCCAATTTGCCTCCAGTGCTGTCCAAACTTTATTTATCTGCAAAATAACAATAAAACACATCAAAACGTTCACAAAACTCAAGAAACTATACAAAATATTAAGTTAAATGAGTGGGAAATAGTGATATAAATACCACTCATCACAGAACTTTGCATTGCTTTGGAGTTCTGAATGGTACTGTGTATCACATCAAGTCTGAAACATTCCTCCTTCTTTTCATCGTCTGGGAAATTCATGGCTTTGAAAACATTGAATGTTACTTCCTGGTCTTGTACCCTCATGGTTAATTCTCCTTTTTGTACATCAATAATGGTTCGACCTGTAGCCAAGAATGGTCTTCCAAGGATGATTGGCACGTCTGCGTCTTCCTCCATATCAAGGACAATAAAATGTTGGGAAAATGAATTTGTCAACTTTTACTAACACATTTTCAACAACTCCTCTTGGAAATGTGAGCGTTCGATCATCAAGTTGCAATGAAACTGAAGTAGGCATTGCTTCTCCAATCTGCAGTTTCCTGAATATAGAAAAGGGCATTAAGTTAACACTTGCACCTAAATCACATAAAGCCTTACAAAATTATGTTCTCCTATGATGCAAGGAATGGTGAAACTTCCAGGATCTTTCAACTTTGGGGGAAGTTTTCTCTGAATGATGGCGCTGCATTCTTCTGATAATGCTACTGTCTCATAATCTCCCAATCTCCGTTTTCGTGAAAGAATGTCTTTCATGAATTTAGTATAACTGGGCATTTGTTCCAAAGCTTCTGCAAATGGAATGTTGATGTGCAGCTTTTTGAAAACCTCCAAGAATCGAGCAAAATGCTTGTCCAGTTTACTTTTCTGAAGGCGTTGAGGAAAAGGTGGAGGTGGAGTGATCTGTTCTTTTTCCTTTGCTTCTTTTTCCTCCATCTGTTTCTCTGTTTCTTTTGGAACTTCCTCAATTGTTGTTTTGGCTCCAACATCTTTGTTGATTTCAGTACCACTTTTTAACATGATGGCATTACATTGCTCCTTCCCCATGTTCCTTGGATTTGGTTCTGTGTTGCTAGGAAGGGTACCTGGTGGTCTGTAACTCTGAGCATTGGCCAGTTGTCCAATTTGATTTTCCAGTGCTTTGATGGAAGCAGATTGGCTTTGAAACATAGCATCATATGATGCTTGTTGCTTTTTGAACATCTCTGCAATCCAATCTTTCATTTCTGGGTCTTTTTCAACTTCCTGGCTTTGCTGTTGATATCCTGGTGGTGGATAGTTCTTTTGCCCTGAATTGTTGCTCAATGAGAAATTGGGATGATTCCTCCACCCTGGATTGTAGGTGTTGGAATATGGATTGTTCCCCTGTCTGTTGAAATTGTTGACATTCAATTCACCGTTTCTTCATGTTTGATGTGTCTTTTGCTTCTCCATATGGTGAATTTGTGGTTCCAATTGTACTTTGCTTGCCCAGAGTCTCCATGAATTTGCATATCTGATCCAGTTTGGTACTGACTGCTGAATTGGCTCCAACCTCATAAATTCCAGCAATTCGTTGAATCATGCTCCTTTTTGTTGGCCACAATGAATTGTTGTTGGCCATTTCTTCAATTAGGTCCCAAGCTTGTTCTTCTCCTTTTGCCATTAATGCTCCTCCAGCAGCAGCATCAATTGTGGTTCTCATTATTCCAGAAAGTCCATTATAGAATGTTTGAACTTGAAGCCATTTTGGAATCTCATGGTGAGGACATTTCCTGAGCAAATCTTTGTACCTTCCCAAGCTTCGTAGAGAGTTTCTGATTCTTGTTGTACAAAGGATGTGATGTCATTCCTCAACTTTCCAGTTCTGGCTGGTGGAAAGTACTTTGCAAGAAATTTGGTGGCTAAAGCGTTCCAAGTGGTGATGGAACCAGCTAAAAGTGAATGTAGCCAAGCTTTAGCTCTGTCCTTCAAGGAGTATGGAAAAACACGCAGTCGCATTGCTTCTTCAGCTTCTCGGTTGTAATTGAAAGTACCGCAAACTTCCAGGAAGTTGCTGATGTGGGCATTAGGATCTTCAGTTGCATTCCCCCCAAACTGTACTGATTGTTGAATCATCTGAATGCAAGTTTTGATGTCACCTGCATTTGCTGGTAAGGGAGGAAGTACAATACATGAAATGAGTCTGTCAACCACTGGAATGGTTCTGTCTCGAATGGGAATTGGTGGTGCAACCTCCAAAGGTTCAGGTTCCATGTTAACAATTGCTTCTTGGCCTTGTCGCCTTTCTCTTCTCAATTGTCTGATGGTTCTTTCAATTTCTGGGTCAAGCGGTTGTAGTTCAAAGCTTCTGGTTCGTCTCATTAAGATTTTGATAACCTGAAACACAATAAAACGAAAGTAATAAGTAAAAAGGAAAAAATAGACACAAGTAACGTATCTAACCTTTAAACTAATAGTAAAAGATAAAGAAGTCCCCGGCAACGGCGCCAAAAACTTGACCGGCGTAAACACACACGTATAACGCAAGTGCACGTATCGTTCAAGTAGTATAAAAAGATATCGATCCCACGAGGACTTATTACCTATTCTATTAATTTTATGAGGTTAAGTGATTACTGATATCTAACAAGTTGTTTGATTAAAATGACGATGATTCTAAATTTAAAACAAGTAAAAGAATTGAGAGTAGATTAATGAGAATTAAAACTATCTAGGGTTGTGAATTCTCCAATACTTATTAAATGATGAAGTAGTTAAATCATAGTTGGGTAAAATATTGAGTTATTAATCTGGAATACTAAATTATGTAAAAGCCTCTTTCGAACGATCATTTACAAATACCTAGAATAATCAAATTGAACCATATGTCTATGTCAATTAAATTACCTAGATTCATTAAGATTGAATTCCAATTATGATTACCCCCGCCCAACAGATATATTCCTATCCTGTAAGGAAATCTATTAAAGGTTTATCTATCCTTAAAGAAGATCGTGGGTTGTTAAGTCTGTGGTCTTTAACTTAAAATCTCTATGTCTAGTTCATTTTAAGTTTTATTTAGTCAATTTTATTAATGGCCAGTTAATAAAAAGCATTAAGATTATGACTCAACAAATAACTCTTTAATTACCCAAACTATAATCTAACCCTTTTTTAACCAGTGATATTAGATTTTATCACAACCCTAGATATTTAACTTAGTTACAATACATAGTTAAAGCTGATAAAAACTTAAAAGACATAAAATTAAATTGCTGAAAAGTAATTGTAGAATAATGAATTGCAATAAAAAGAAATGAAATGCTAAGATAAAAGGAAATAACTTCTACTATATACTATTTAGATATCTCCCATAAAATAATAATATATATATACTTGTGATATTTTAAACCAACCGTCCGGAATGGCGGTATCCTGATTAAGTCAAATTCAAATATACCAGCCATAAGGCGGAACAGAAATATAAATTTAAACCAACCGACCTAGAATGGCGGTATCCTCATTAAGTCAGGTTTAACCAGTTTAAATTGAATAACCAGCCGACCTAGAATGGCGGTATCTTTTTATTAATTCAGATTTTATATAGTTTATATATTATATTTTAAGGGAGATTAATCTAAATAGCAAAAGTAAAAGTATTACCTTATTACCTCAGCATAGAGAAGTTACCCCCTCATGGATGGATAGAATTACTACTACAAAGCGTAAATAAAACTGAATAAAAGAAGAAAATATGAAGAACTCTCAATTTATTTATAAGGATTTCAGAGGAAGAGGTACATTTGAAACTAAAAATTCGAAATCTATTTATAGGCAAAAAAAATCTAATTTTTTATTATTATTTTTCTGATTTTTATTATTTTATTATTTTTCTGATTTTTATTTTTTTATTATTATTTTTTTTTGGATCGCTGAATTTTCGACACGTGGCATGGTGTGCTAAAAATGATGGCTCGTTGAATCTTTGACATGTGGCATGGTGGTGCAATTACCAAAATACCCTTGGTGTCGGGATGCCCAAAATTACCAAAATACCCTTTTTGCCAAATTTCACAATTTTGCTCCAAATCACCTCCAGAATATCTTGAAACTTTATTTTGGTGTCGGAATGCCCAAAATTACCAAAATTTGTGTCGGGACGTCCAAAATACCCTTTTTGCCAAATTTCACCAAATTTCACAGTTTTGTTCCAAATCACCTCCAGAATGTCCTGAAACTTTATTTATCTACAAAATAACACAAAACACATCAAAATATTCACAAAACTCAAGAAACTATACAAAATATTAAGTTAAATGAGTGGGAAATAGTGATACATTTATCACTCATCACCCGACTGATCATTTACTCATTGACTAGTAAGCATATGAGATTCTCCATCATTCTTAATATCTAACTTATGCCTCGTACCTTTTGTCATACTTGGGTAATGCTTCAAAATTCATAGTTTTAGTGAGTATCCTTTAAGTTCTTTTCTATGAGGTACTTCTTTGTTCTCATTACATAAGATCTTTACTGAGTATCCTTGACTACCTCATTTTTGGACCTCTAGCTGTGCTCAACATTCCTTGTCTTCAAGGAAATCCTTTCCTCTAGATTTTTAATTATGCTCAACAATTATTCGACTCAATCAGGTTCTTAATAACTCTTAATTTTTGACTCTCACAAAAAAATAATGATGTCTCCACGGTTAGGCTTCCCATACACCTTTTTCGGAATTGAAAGTTTACAGGAGTGGTTCTTGTCATTATTAACAATGCTTCCACTTGATACTCCTTTTGCTCCACTTGTCCAAATTGATCTTAATATTCTTTCTCATTACTTAGCTATTTAACTCTCTATATTCTCCTTGCAAAACTTCAACTACTTATGACCTTCTCTCTTCAAATTCTAATATCTCTGCTTATTTAAGGGGGTTTAGGGTTTACTAACTTACTGGTACTGTCTACCGATGACTCTTGTACTTAAAATATTGCTTTTGGGTAGTTTCCTAGTAGTCCTCCTCAAGTGGCTAAAGATCATGCTTACTTGTATGCATTTTGGTGCTTAAACCGCACTCACTGCTATTAACATCAACGTTTGCGTTTTTGTCCTGCTACGGTTCATTTCATTTTTGTACTTGCTTTTATTGTTATTGTAACTCTAGTTGCTGTTCCTTCACACCAACTCATTTTCCATACCTGGTTGCATGCTAGGTTACATCCTCTTTATTGCTTTCCATATTGTAGTAAACTTATTTCCTAGGTTCTATGCTATACTACACTTTTGCCAACACTTACTTAGTATTTTCTCCAACTGTCGTTGCGCCTTGACAGTTTTACTTCCAAACCTTGTGCCTGCTGATCTTTTCATTTTCTCTTCTGCTCTATTCTGTAACTGAAACTTCTTCGGTCTATATCTTCGTCTCCTTATCCGAAGGATATCAGCTCTCACATGTCCCTAGTCATGTTTAACATTGTTCTCTTACATCATTGTCACTGCTTAACCAGTGCTTCCTTTCTCCATTGCCTTATCTAATAACTTCTCTTCTAGATCTCTCACTTAGAGCTATTTCCTCTCTTATTCTGTTCTTGTACTATATCTAAAGGTTTTATGTTTCCATCTCTTTCAACTACGCATTTTTTTAGTTCTGGGAATATCTTGAGACGAACATCGAAGTCTATCTTCGTTGTTGTTGTTGTTTAACGAGGGTTGGGAGGGTGGGAACTTTTCTTGAGGCTTTTCTGTTTATGATGAACCGATGGCACATATTCTTTATCTATGAGTCTAGGACTCTCGTGTATACATGTCTGGTGTCTTTTCCTACATTATGGTACTACTGCTAAAACTGTCTGGTTTTCCTACTCCTGATCATATTCAACAATCGATCTCTCCATTTTTTTAGTGAAATCCTTCTAGAGTCATGCTCTTTAACAACCTTCTCATACTGCCTCTGTACTCATTCATGTTTAGTCTCTGTTGTTTACCCTCTGAATTCGTTATTTTCTTCCTCTAAGTATTGCTATTCTTCCTTAAGAAACTTGCTTCGCTACAAAGGTTTCTTCATTGTCTCAGTTCCTTAAACTCCTTACTCCTTACTTATTTTGAAAACTCTATTTACTTCGATTACTTAGGACATCTTCTACTAAATTTATTATAGCTTCGAACCATTCTATCTCATGCTCCTTATCTATGTTTTATTGGACTTATCGACTTGGCTGTCAAGCCATATCGTGATTCGCCTAATATGTCAATTACTCTACTTTACCGATTCTCCTCTTTACTAGGCTCTAAGTTGAGGGGTGAGCATATACATTCCATATGGATTCCATGGTATGTATTCTATTTAACACTTAGGCTTGGTGATGATCTAGTTAGATATCTATATGCTTATTGGAATCGTGGTTTCTAGAAGAAAGGGTCGTTATTCGTTCCGCAGGAACCTGGTCGACTACTCTATGTCTTGGGGTCCCACAACTATTATCAATTTTCTATACTACTATCTCCTCATTATGTTATCCTTATGCCCGAATATACTGAATTTCCTTATTACTTCTCGCGCCCCTCTTACCATTTGGATATGCTATTTCTTTGCTCTATGCCTTGCTATTGAGGTTAACAGTGGTTCGTTCTCCTAACTACTTCCTAAATCTCCGCTCTTTGTTCTTGCTTTAAGTCGCAGCTATGGCACTTTGTTTTACTGCCCATACTGATACTTTTGTCACTCTTATTATTTCCAATCTCACAGGTCTATTCTTTTATACTTCCACGGTCTTTTACTGGTGTAGACAACATAACCTGGGCGACGCTTTTCTAGGCTCGCGGCCTAGTTGGGAAGTATGAAATAACATGGAGTCGCCACCCGGTGTGAACCGGGACAAAGATTTAAGGCCGCACTCACCCCTCGCAAGGGAAGACCTCAAACCATTGGGTTCGGAATGGTCCCTTACTTATGTCATTTGTGATGATATAATTTGTGCAATAAACTAACCGAATCTATTCATCATTCATGCTCAAGGGTACTTAGATCTAACATGCTTTCATCCAAATAATTTCACGCAATGTAACACAACAAGCCTATTGAACCATTAAACCAACATGTATAAATCATTACCCAAACGCATCATAAACTAAAAACATGCATAATGAACAACCTAAACATGCTTTAACAAATAAATAACAAACTAAATTAAACCATGCTTTAAATAATAAACATATAACCTAAAGACTATAACATGCTCAAATACAAATTAGGATGAGACGAGATGCGTGTATCTTAAGTGGTACGTGGCATTGTATCCCGAGTGCAGACCATACTACCGTCCATTCGGAGTCAGCTATGGAATTTACGTCCGGGTTTCCATCCAATATACCACAAAAGAGAACACATATCCCGCTCATCCAACAATCACATCATGCTTCAAACGACTCTCATGCAATTATATATCAAAATAAATAAAACAACAATAAAGAAGATAAGTAGAAAGGTGCCCTCAGGTCTAACCTCTTTTGTCGTCTAAGAAAGGGCGTTACACGTCCGTTGGAAGGGTGAATGATCCGCTACTCTTTTAGTTCACCAACTCAACGTCTTTCCTTGCTGTTTTTCTGTTCGGGCTGCTGTTTCAAGTCCGTTTCGCTGCTGTTTCGCTGCTACGTTTCAGGTCACTGTCTTGATGGTTTAGCGGACTGTTTTGGGTGATTTTGAAGGCTTAGGGAGGTGCGTTTGTGGGGATTTTTTAGGGAAACTTTATGGAGGTTTGGGGGGGGGGTTTTCTAGGTGATTTTAGGACTGTTTTATAGGCCAAAGTCGCAACAAAAACTGACCAGAACAACAAGCTAAACTCGGCAGTTCACTGGTGCAGTGGGGTGTTTTCAGGGACAGTTTGGGGCTGCGAATGTGGCTGTGTTTGGAGAGTGTTTAGTGCGACTTTAGGGCTTTATTTGAGGCTTATTTTGGTGTGTTTTAGGGCTGTGAATGGTAGCTAAAATTCGGCAATGGAGGGCAGTGAAAAGGGCTTAGGCGTGAAGGGTGTTGGTGAAGGATGAAAGATGCGGCAATGGAGGGTGCTTAGGTTTAATGATTCGGCAATGGAGGCTTCAAGGAGGTTTTTGGACGTGCAAGGAGGCTTGAGAAAGTGTTTGGGACGTGCTTGGGGAAGTATATGAGCTCGGGTTGTGAATGGGGGTGAAGGCCTCTTTTTATAGGCAAAAAGAGAAGACTTTCCTAATTTGAGTAGGAGAGAATCTCCTAATTGGTTTCTAATAAGGAATAGATCTCCTAATTTGGATTTGTGATTGGATTTGATTTGGTAGGGATTTGATTTGATTTCTTTTATTTAGGTAAGGATTTTCTTTGATTTGAACATGTGATTAAATATCTATTTACCTAAATAATGAGCATATGGGCGTGAATCACATCTTTGGGCATGGACTTGGTTTGACTTGGTGGGCTTGGGTATTTTGGGTTTGGTCTTGTGTTTGGTAAATGGTTTATGGGGTCTTGGGCCTAAGATAAGCTTTGAAACGGAAGTCCAACAAGCAGCCGAAGCTAAACAACTCAGATAAAATCCAACAAAAATTCTATTTTCCAACTTTACCCTTCCAACGTTCGTTTCCCGCGACTTTCATGACTAAAGAAGTAGTTGTCTCTATACGAGACTCATCATCGGGCTGATATGCAAAAATGCAATGCCTACAGTCGCCCCCACTTTGATGGGACTTATGCAGTGTGTGACAATGACAATTCCTATAAAAGTACGTGCAATGCATTTTTACTTACCTGGCTCGCCAGCTGCCACATGGTCCGCCTGTTGTGTTGAGTTGATATGATGTTGAGGTGCTTCGACCTCTGGTCCATTCCCGAACCATTGTTGTGATGTGGTCCATTCCCTAACCGTTGATGTGATGTGATGAGGTCCATTCCCGAACCGTCACCGTGTTGTGGTCCATTCCCGACCCGATCTCCATTCCCGGAGTGTTGTTGTGATGTGATGAGGTCCATTCCCGAACCGTTGAAGTGATGTGGTCCATTCCCGAACCGATCTCCATTCTTGAAGTGCCATTCCCGGCGTGCTCATTCCCGAGCTGTCCATTCCCGGACTGTCCATTCTCGGATTAAATCTCCATTCCTGGAGTGCCATTCTCGACAGAAACTGATTTGAAGTAATGCGGGCCTCGCCCCCAGAGTGCCATACCCGGCAGAAACTGATCTGATGCTATGTGGGCCTCGCCCCCAGAATGCTATATCTGGCATGACTGATCTGATGTAATGTGGGCCTCGCCCCCAGAATACCATACCCGACAATGCTGATACTGATGTAATGTGGGCCTCGCCCCCAGAATGCCATACCCGGCAAGACTCATACTGATAAAGATGTAGGCCTCGCCCCCAGAGTGTCATACCCGGTAAGACTGATACTGATGCTAATACGGGCCTCGCCCCAAACTGATGCTGATGTGGGCCTCGCCCTAAACTGATGCTGATGTAGGCCTCGGCCCTGGGATTCATTCCAAATTCTGACGACATGGGCCTCGGCCCTGGGATTCATTCCAATTCTAAAGACGTGGGCCTCAGCCCTGTGATTCATTCCCTGGATTCATTCCAAATTCTGACGACGTGGGCCTCGGCCCTGGGATTCATTCCCTGGATTCATTCCAAATTCTGATAAGGTAGTCCTCAGCCCTGAGATTCATTCCCTGGATCCATTCCAAATTCTGACGATGTGGGCCTCAGCCCTGGGATTCATTCCAAAATCTGACGATGTGGGCCTCAGCTCTGGGATTCATTCCCTGGATTCATTCCAAAATCTGACGATGTGGGCCTCAGCCCTGGGATTCATTCCTTGGATTCATTCCAAAATTCTGATGATGTGGGCCTCAGCCTTGAGTTGATACTGATGTGGGCTTCGCCCCAAAACTGAAATTGATGTGGGCCTTGCCCCAAAACTGATACTGACGTGGGCCTCGCCCCAATACTGATGTGGGCCTCGCCCCAAACGGATATTGATGCGGGCCTCAACCCCGGGACTCATCCCCAAACGAATACTGATATAGGCCTTGCCCTCATGCTGACTCTAATGTGGGCCTCGCCCCATGCTGATACTGATATGGGCCTCGCCCCAAACGGATACTGATGTGGGCCTCGCCCCCATACTGATACCGATATGGGCCTCAGCCCTGGGACTCATCCCCAAAACTACTACTCGTATGTTGCTGATTCTGGTTGGCTTGTCTTTGCCGCTTTCTCTTTTTCTTCTTTGAAACCTGTGAAAAAAAAAACAAACACAAAAAAGAATGCAAAATATGTTACGTGTATGCATGCATGCATGAATGATTTTCCTATCCCGCTGGGTTAGGTTGTCCGCCAGTTCTCCAGGTGATTGCTCAGTCTTCTTTCTGGTTTCATGACTTAATATCTTGTTATGTCCCTGATTCGCGATGTGGTAGACTAGTCGCCCCCAATCTTGGTTTAGCTTTCTGCTTTCCGCTGTTTACACTTGGTCAAGATGAACCATATGGTGGGGCCTTCCATATCATCATACTATATTACATGTTCTTTGAAATAATCCCAATAGTTATACATATCATTGTCCTCAAAGGATGCTCAGTAATGAAACAAGAGAACCTTCAAAACATTCGATGCAACTCAAATCCAAGTCTTTGAATAAATGATCTAAGCCAGACTCAAAGTGTGTGTGTGTGTAAAGGTTCTTTCACAGCTTGATCCTTAAGCAAGCCAACTCAATGATTTCGTTTCAAAAATCGGGATCGATGGGTCAAACCAACCTAGATGTCTTAATTATGAATGCAATTGCTTTTCCATGCTCAATGTGGTATGGTTTTCTTTCTCTTTTGTCTCTTTCTTGTCTCTTTTCATTTTGAACTTCATTTTTTTTTTCTTTTTTCATTTTTTTTTTCAACACACCTACCCTTAAAGGTAGCATTTCTCCTCATGGTGGTCCTAATACTCGCCCATGGGTAGCTTCACGCTTATCGGTTATAGGTGGTTCAATTATTTTCTTCAGAGACTTCATCATTGGACTTATGCCTAACTATTAGGACTACGAACACAATTTTTTTTTTCTTCTTTTTTTTCTTTTGTTTTTCTTTTTTCTTTTTTTTTTCTTTTTCTCTCTTTTTTTTCTTTTTTTTTTTTTTTTTTTTTGAAGGCCCCCTCAATGGTCTTTCTATCCTTACCGTGAGGTTTTCTGTTCCTCAGTTTCCTTTTCCCCGATATCTATGTTTTCTAAACTCTTCTTGACAAGTCTTCTTTTATCCCTAACCCAACAGATATCTATGATGGCTTTTAAGACACGAGGGTTAACATGATGCATGTATGCATGGGATGCATATGATTTATGAGACACAATATGCATGGGGTTATCAAAAGCATAAAGGGTGGCTCCTATATGTCATACAACTATGGTTCACATGTGGGTTTACAGGAGTGTGGACAAAGGCTCTCGTTTGACGAAGGATTACCCACAACTAGGACTCCCCACTCAAGGGTTCAAGCGACCAAGTGAGTGCACATTTTTTATACCTTACGGTACGTGCCAACGAGTTACGGTGTGTGACTAACTGTCGAATGGATTTCCCGTTGTAGATTCCCCAGAGGGAGGGTGGAGCGAGGCTCTCTTAAGTACCCAGCCCCTTAGGCTCTTATCGCTTGGTGTCAGGAATAAACAACGAGTCCTCCAAACTAGTCTGTCACAACGAGCTACAAGTGATGATTTATCTAGGTGCCTTCATAGCTTTTCCCCGAAGGGCAGTGAGTGAAGGAAGACACCCAACCATCACCTAGCTTCAACAAAGCCTTTGATTAACTCCCTCAACCCACTATAGAAATGGTCAACTAATGCACAAATTATACACATCACAAGACATGATTTCGAGGCCGATTCAAAATATCCCTAGTGGAGTTGCCAGACTGTAGACAACAGAACCTGGGCGACGCTTTTCTAGGCTCGTGGCCTAGTTGGGAAGTATGAAATAACATGGAGTCGCCACCCGGTGTGAACCGGGACAAAGATTTAAGGCCGCACTCACCCCTCGCAAGGGAAGACCTCAAACCGTTGGGTTCGGAATGGTCTCTTACTTATGTCATTTGTGATGATATAATTTGTGCAATAAACTAACCGAATCTATTCATCATTCATGCTCAAGGGTACTTAGATCTAACATGATTTCATCCAAATAATTTCACGCAATGTAACACAACAAGCCTATTGAACCATTAAACCAACATGTATAAATCATTACCCAAACGCATCATAAACTAAAAACATGCATAATGAACAACCTAAACATGCTTTAACAATAAATAACAAACTAAATTAAACCATGCTTTAAATAATAAACATATAACCTAAAGACTATAACATGCTCAAATACAAATTAGGATGAGACGAGATGCGTGTATCTTAAGTGGTACGTGGCATTGTATCCCGAGTGCAGACCATACTACCGTCCATTCGGAGTCAGCTATGGATTTTACGTCCGGGTTTCCATCCGATATACCACAAAAGAGAACACATATCCCGCTCATCCAACAATCACATCATGCTTCAAACGACTCTCATGCAATATATATCAAAATAAATAAAACAACAATAAAAAAGATAAGTAGAAAGGTGCCCTCAGGTCTAACCTCTTTTGTCGTCTAAGAAAGGGCGTTACACGTCCGTTGGAAGGGTGAATGATCCGCTACTCTTTTAGTTCACCAACTCAACGTCTTTCCTTGCTGTTTTGCTGTTCGGGCTGCTGTTTCAAGTCCGTTTTGCTGCTACGTTTCAGGTCACTGTCTTGATGGTTTAGCAGACTGTTTTGGGTGATTTTGAAGGCTTAGGGAGGTGCGTTTGTGGGGATTTTTTAGGGAAACTTTATGGAGGTTTTTGGGGGGTTTTCTAGGTGATTTTAGGACTGTTTTATAGGCCAAAGTCGCAACAAAAACTGACCAGAACAGCAAGCTAAACTCGGCAGTTCACTGGTGCAGTGGGGTGTTTTCAGGGACTGTTTTGGGGCTGCGAATGGGGCTGTGTTTGGAGAGTGTTTAGTGCGACTTTAGGGCTTTATTTGAGGCTATTTTGGTTTGTTTTAGGGCTGTGAATGTAGCTAAAATTCGGCAATGGAGGGCAGTGAAAAGGGCTTAGGCGTGAAGGGTGTTGGTGAAGGATGAAAGATGCGGCAATTGAGGGTGCTTAGGTTTAATGATTCGGCAATGGAGGCTTCAAGGAGGTTTTTGGACGTGCAAGGAGGCTTGAGAAAGTGTTTGGGACGTGCTTGGGGAAGTATATGAGCTCGGGTTGTGAATGGGGGTGAAGGCCTCTTTTTATAGGCAAAGAGAGAAGACTTTCCTAATTTGAGTAGGAGAGAATCTCCTAATTGGTTTCTAATAAGGAATAGATCTCCTAATTTGGATTTGTGATTGGATTTGATTTGGTAGGGATTTGATTTGATTTCTTTTATTTAGGTAAGGATTTTCTTTGATTTGAACATGTGATTAAATATCTATTTACCTAAATAAGGAGCATATGGGCGTGAATCACATCTTTGGGCATGGACTTGGTTTGACTTGGTGGGCTTGGGTATTTTGGGTTTGGTCTTGTGTTTGGTAAATGGTTTATGGGGTCTTGGGCCTAAGATAAGCTTTGAAACGGAAGTCCAACAAGCAGCCGAAGCTAAACAACTCAGATAAAATCCAACAAAAATTCTATTTTCCAACTTTACCCTTCCAACGTTCGTTTCCCGTGGCTTTCATGACTAAAGAAGTAGTTGTCTCCATACGAGACTCATCATCGGGCTGATATGCAAAAATGCAATGCCTACAACTGGCTTTAGGTTGATTGTAGGTTCTACTAAGTTTGATCTATCATGTGGACTTCTATTTTACTGCAAACCTTGTGCTGACATGTCTAAATATTTGGGTTGTATTGGGTTCTCTTCTTCATACCTTCTGAGATTTTCTGAATTCTTTTCGAGGTTATCTACCTTCCATGGTTTTCTGTTTATGTTCTGAGAGTAAACATTCATCGGGCTCCCTTACTGTTATTATATCTATGATGGTCGGGACTAGGGCAAACATCTTATGTCTCGATGAGTTTCGGTATCCTTGTTCTGGTACTCTGTGTCCTGATAGAGTCTATTTCTCATGTAAGGTAGGTTTGAGCTAGCCTATATCAGGGAAGTTTCCTTCACTGGCATCACGGAGGGTTGAGGATCTGGGTAGGGCGGAGCCTTATTTATTGAATTCCTTGGTTAGGGCAACTAATCATTTTTCTGACGTCATCATCTTATTTGTCTGCGGGCCAGGGTTGGGGAATCTAGAATCTCTACATCCTTATTGTTGGAGTTTTGGGCGATGGGGCGCAGCGGAAGCGCGGGTTCTGGCAAAATCATATTTTAAAACTTTTTCAAAAT
>SKCR01002488.1:0-27756 GCA_019454045.1 Zanthoxylum bungeanum
CCCGTAAACTAATAGTAAAAGATAACTAAGTCCCCGGCAACGGCGCCAAAAACTTGACCGGCGTAAACACACACGTATAACGCAAGCGTACGTATCGTTCAAGTAGTATAAAAAGTATCGATCCCACGAAGACTTAAAATCTTATCTATTAATTTTTAGGAGGTCAAATGATTACTAATATCTGACAGGTTGTTTTTTTTTTTTTATTTGAAATGGCAACGATTCTAAATTTAAAAGCAAGTAACTAAAATTGGTTGAAAAGATATTTTGAGAAAATTCAATATTAAAACTATCTAGGGTTGTAATTTATTCCAATATTATTTAATGATGAAGTGGTTATCTTATAATTGGGTAAAATATTGATTTATTAACCTGGAACACTAAATTATGTAAAAGCCTCTTCCGGTGGTCAATTACAAATATCCAATTTAACCTAATTGAACCATATGTCTATGTCAATCAAATTATCTGGATTCATTAAGATTAAGTTCCAATTATGGCTACCCCCCCCGACAGGTATATTCCTATCCTGTAAGGAAATCTATTAAAGGGTTATCTATCCTCAAGGAAGATCGTGGGTTATTGAGTCTGAGGTCTTAAACCTAAAATCCCTATGTCTAGTTCATTTTAAGTTTACCTTATCAATTTTATTAGTGGCCAGTTAATAAAAAGCATTAAGATTAAGACTCAATAAATAAATCTTTATATTACCCAAATTATAATTTAACCCTTATAACCGGTGATATTGGATTTCATCACAACCCTAGATTACTAACTTAGTTATGACACATAGCTAGGGCTAATAAAAACTTAAAAGACATAAAATGAAAATGCTGAAGAGTAATTGCGATAAGTAAAATGCTGAAAAGTAAATTACAAATGAAATAAAATGCTAAGGCAAAAGGAATTACTTTTACTACTACTAATTTAGATATCTCCCATAAATAATATATAAACTTGTGATAATATTTTACCAACCGACCAATCTGGCGGTATCCTGATTAAGTCAAATTAAGTCCAACCAGCCATATAGGTGGTAATATTTGTCCATAATCCAGCCATAAAGGCGGTACCAAAATAAATTTACCAACCGACCAATCTGGCGGTATCTTTGATTAATCAGGTTCAAACCAACAGAAATAAATTTACCAACCGACCAATATAGCGGTTTCCTTGATTAGTCAGGTTTAAACCAGATTAAATTGAATTGCCAACCGACCAATATAGCGGTATCCTTTATTAATCAGAATTTTAAATAGTAAATATATTATTTTTAAGGGAGATTAATCTAAATAGCAATAGTAAAATAATTACCTTTCACCCTAGCATAAGGAAGTTACCTCCGCATAGTGAATAGTAAAAACTGTAAAATAAGAAAGTAGATTACTATTATTACAAAAAGTAATTAAAATTATTACAAAAGTAAAAACTAAAAATTAAAAACGAAACTTAGAGAGAGAAGAATTCCCTATTTACATCAAATAAGAGAGAGGGAATGGTGTACTGAAATCTGAAATTTCGCGCTCTATTTATAGGAAAATTTTTCACTGTTAGGGCGTCGCGACGCCAAGGACCTCAGCGTCGCGACGCTGGATTTGTCGACGTGGCACGATGAGAAGGCGACACGTAGCAAGGCGGCTGACTGTTCACGCGACACGTGTCAAGGCGGCTAATTCTCAATTATTGTGATGACGTCATGCTGACGCGGCGACGACGGCGTGGCGGCTGACTGTTCATTTGTCGGCACAATAGGATTGCGACACGTGGCGACACGTGTCAAGTTGTGATTGGCTGAGGCTGACGTGGCAAGTTGACTCGGTTGACCTGCTGACGTGGACGATGATGTGGCACGACGCGTGGCAAGGTTGACTTGTTGACCGATGATGTGGCTGATGATGAGGCGACACGTGTCAAGTCTGAGTGTCGGCAGCATATGATGATGACACGTGGCACGGCACATGTTAGCAGATGGGATGTGATGGTGACACGTGGCACGGCGCATTTTAGCAAAGTCAAAACTTCTCAAATTGTTGACCGTTGACCTGGCGCACGTTAGCAGATTCGGCTCACGCTGGGCGTCGCGGCGCGCAGTGTTTCAGCGTCGCGACGCGCAAAAGACGAAAATATCCCTGTTGACGTTTTTTTGTCCGGTTTTGCCCCAAATTGCCTCCAGTGCTGTCCAAACTTTATTTATCTGTAAAATAACAATAAAACACATCAAAACATTCACAAAACTCAAGAAACTATACAAAATATTAAGTTTAATGAGTGGGAAATAGTGATATAAATATCACTCATCAACTTATATAGTACCAATAGGCACAATGCCTTGCGGTACAACAACCAGTGTCCAAACTTGGTTGGTATACATGGAATCCATTTCGGACATCATGGCACTTTGCCATAATAGGAAGTCGATACCTTGTATCACTTCCTCATACGTAGTCAGTTCATGTCCCTCAATAAGATTGACATATTTACGAGGTGAGATTAGAAACCCATACCCGAAGTTGTTTTCTGACTCTCTCCGACTTACGCGGTTCTTGTGTATTTGAAGATTATTGGTATAGTTTCATCCTTGATGAACTATTTGTGTTCCAATAAGAAATCGGTGCCTGGAATAGTATTACTCCGATTTTCATCGAGTTTTACTTTCCTCCCACTTACCACTGCATATAGGTATTCCTTTTAGGAAAACCGCTTGGCGAGCAACAATTACATTGTTCTCTAGAGAGTTGTATAAGTACTATAATTTGGTTTCCCTAGGATAACCTACAACTTAGGCACTTATCTGATTTGGGTTTTAGTTTGGTATCATCCAAACGTATGCCTAGCATTCCCAAATCTTCAGGATGAGAAACCTGGTTTCTTTCCTGTTCATATCTAATATGAAATCTGTCAAACAGATTTTTATGGAACTTTATTCAAAATAAGTTTTGCACTATTTAATGCGTATCCTTTGAAGGAAATGGTAGCTCAGAGCGACTCATGATTAACCTTATCATGTCCAACAAAATTCGGTTTCTCTTGTTGGACACACCGTCAATTGACGTGTTCCGGGAGGAGTCCTTATTGAAAGAATACTATACTCTTTCAAGTATTTGAGAAACTTATTGCTAAGTATTTTCATCATGGTCTAACCGTGATGTTATAATACTTTAGCCGATCTGTTTGTCTACTTCGTGTCGAAACTCTAAAAGTTTCCGATTCGTGTTTCAAAAAAAACATATAACCATAACGCGATGCCACATCCGTAAAGGTCATGAAGTATTCATATTCACCTCTAGCCTAGCTAGATATGGGCCTACTTACGTCACTATGAACGAGGGCTAACAGATCGGTGGCACTTGCACTTTTACCAAGTAAAAACTATTTCAGGCACTTTGCCTAATAAACTAGATTCGTAGACATTATTTGAATAGAATCAAATCCGTCCTAGTATCCACTCTTCGAAAGTGTGGATATACGAATCTTGTTTAATGTGTCACAGACAACAATGCCACAAATAAGTTTCAACTGATTAATTCAGTTCGAGCTATTTGTTTGTCATGTTATACGTTTGTAATGTGTCCCAGTGACCCCGTTTGCCACAGTTTAGCCATACATCTTGGGATATGTCATTTGTCTTCCCAGAAGATTATAATGATTCTGCCTTTGCCCTTTTCCACACCCCAGAAGCATTTGGCCAAGCCTTGGCCTTCTGGGATGTTGAAGTAAGATGCGCCTTGCACTTCTTGCCCTATTGCAAACTTTGGCTTTGTCTCATTGAGTATAGCCATTAACTCTCCAAGAGTTTACTATTGTAATTTGTACTTCTAAGATCTAAGAATAGATCTATGAAGATCCTTCAATTTCATTATCATACTATAAGGATCTAATCCTTAGTTCTGAATAAGAAATTAAGGAGTCTATTCGGCAAGCACAATGGATTAAGCACTAAAGTTATCATCACATGAATATTCCAAATATCATGTTCTATTATTTGCTCAACTCTGGGCTTAGGCTCGAGACGTCACTATATCAAATAAAGTAACTTTTCGGTTTCCAGGACTATCCTGAAGTTTTTATTCCCAATTTGAAAATTAAAGTCGTTTAAATATATTTTCACCCAGGATTATGTTTTAAAAACTAATATTTCAATTATCTTGATTCCAATAGTCCAACTATCGAATCAACTATTTTAGGTACTATTTATTATAATGATTACTATAGTCTAACTATATAATCATCTATAATTTAATTGGTTAAATTCAATTATATTGATTACTATAATCCAATTATAAAATCAACTACTTATTGAAATGGTTAATTCAAATATATTGATTAATATAATCCAATTATATAATCAACTATAAATGAAATAGTTTGAATACAGTCCAACTGTTTAATTAAAACAATGAATAAATATTAGTCCAACTAATATGTTAATTTATTGACGAAAAATGAAATGAGCGCGTATTGGCAAGTAACTAAACGAATATTGCAAATTTAATACTTGCCTCCCACTATTTTTCGGCGAGCCTCTAACCCTCTGTGGAGTACTCGGGAAACCTTGTTTCCTAGTGGGCTAGGATCCCGTTAAATAACACACAATATTGACTTTGGCCAACAAATTGTATGATATTTAACTAGGTAGATCTCTAAGATCAATTGTATCACATCCAATTCCTAGATCCAGTAGGTGGACATCCAAGTCTGAAACATATATCTTATATATGCCAATATATCCAATATATTCCCTAACATTTTTCCTCTGAATCAACTAAGCCTTGGCTTTGGCACAACAAACTTAGTGATCCCAGTTAAGCGGAACCCATTGACCTTGGAAAGTATCGTAATCGATGTCGATGAACAAGAAATGATCTTGACTTTGGCCAACAAATCACAACTTGGACAAGACACCAATATAGAACAAAGCCTTCTTGATTCAAACACATCCACGATGGACAAATGTATTGACTTTGGCCAACAAACCAGTGCCGGTCTTGGATCTTGAGTAAGAATCACTCAATGGAAGGAAAATGCTTAATATTTGTTGAGGGTTTTTCACGTAATTGGCAACCAATTAATTATCCTTGTTAAGGTCTCATCATCATACACCCTTAAACATGCATTCTAAACACATAATAAGGCGCGTAAGTAATAAATATAATAATGATATGCGGATGGATATTTAAACATTATTCCTAGAACAAATCTCTCAATTTCCTCTCTCCCGCTAGCACAAGTATTACTTCTACCCGATTACATAACACTTCTAAAGAAATCTCATTTACAATGAAGGGAATAGGTGAGAAGAGAAATACACAGAGTCAAGAGGTAATAGGCTGGACACGCAGGTCCAATTAATAAATTCTAAATTTATTACAACAATTTCCAAAATTGCCCTCACCCATCTAATATCCATCCGATATACATTATTCATACATCGCATCCATGTATTCACACAAGCATGTTATCAATCAATCTAATCCAATTAATTAATCTGAATATTAATGACCATCCAATGTTCAAACAACGATTTGATTTTGCGCGAGTTCGACTCGTTTTACGAATAAGTACTCAAAGTACGAATTCTTGAATTATATTAAACTACAATACTAAATCCAATTTAATTTGTATTTAATACTAATTCTATATTTAATTCCAAATTAAATAATTACACTTTTTAATGTACCTTTACGACATAGATTCCAAATCTAATAGTTACGGGTCTCAAAGCCCGATTAACATCCAATGTCAATTTAATTTAAAGTTCAATGGGCTTTTAATTAATTTCTTAAGGCATGGACTTTTGGTCAATATGGGTCATACCTAAATACCAACGCCCATTTAAGGAATCACCCTAATTTGCCAAGAAACCAATTTAGGCCCATTAGGCCCAATTAAAATTAAAGGTCCATTAAGTCATATTTGGACTTTATGGATATGGTTTTGGGCCCAATTGGATCCAACCAATTAGGCTTAACCAAACTTGGCCCAACCAAGCCCATTAAGCCCAATTACAACTTTACAAGCCCAATTCCAAATTTGGCCCAATTAATTAAATTACCAAAATTCCAAATTTCATAATTTAATTAACTAAAGTGTATGCCATAATTAATTAACCAAATTAATATTTCCAAAACACTAATTTACACAATTAATTATGCTCATTATCATCAAAACATGTCCAACATCATGGCGATGATAACTTTAGTGCTCAATCCGTTATACTTGCCGCAATGACTCCTTAATTTCTTCGTCAGAACTAAGGATTAGATCCTTATAGTATGATATTAAAATTAAAGGATATTCATAGATCTATTCTTAGATCCTAGAAGTAATGATTGCAAAATAAAACTCTTGGAGAGTTAATTGCTATGCTCAAGGAGACAGAGCCAGAGATTACAAAAGGGCAAGAAGCGCAAGACACATCTTACTTGAACATCCCAGAAGGTCAAGGCTTGGCCGATGGCTTCAAGGGATATGAAAAGGGGCAAAGGCAAAATCGTGACAGTCTTCTAGGAAGACAAATGACATATCCCAAGATGTCTTCCTAAGCTATGGCAAATGGGGTCACTGAAAGCGTGACTGCCGAATGGACAAGGCAGACATGAAGGAAGTAAAAGCGGGGAAAGGCTTCGACTTCAAGTATGTTTGTCAAAAACATGTTCACTACTTGTTTCAAAATTTGATTTTTGATACTAGATATAGTACATAAATATATGTACTGATGTGCGGGATCTGCTGATTAGCAGGACACTGGCTTCAGTTGAGATCGACCTATGAGTCGAAAACAAGATATGAGTCGCTGTTTTGGCAATAGAAACCTAAGTTTTGGAACTTCCCTTTGAGTATGTACTTAAACTATGAGACTGTTATAATGTACCTAGTTTGACTAGAAACATTATCTCTGTATCTAGTTTAACCCGTTGCAGGTATACCTTTATATTCTAGAACACTACGTATTTTGTTTATAAAGATGATATTGAGATAAGCATATTAGATGTGAATAACAGTATTTATATTTTGAATATAAATGAATCTCAAACATATAATATGACAAACAAAAGCTCAAACTGAATAAATCTGTTGAGACTTATAAGTGGCATTATTGTCTGGGACACATTAATAAGATTCGTATATCCACACTTTTGAAGAGTGGATACTAGGACGGATTTCATTCTAATTCAAATGATGTCTACGAATCTAGTTTATTAGTCAAAATGCCTAAAACACATTTTACTTGGTAAAAGTTCATGTGCCACCGATCTGTTAGCCCTCATTCATTGTGACGTAAGTGGGCCCATATCTAGCTAGGCTAGAGATGAATCAAATACTTTGTAACCTTTACGGATGTGGCATCGCGTTACGGTTATGTGTATCTTATGAAACACAAGTCATGAACTCTTGAGTAATTCAAAGAGTTTCGACACGAAGTAAGAAAACAGACCGGTAAAAGTATTAAAAACATTACGGTCGGACCATAGTGTAAAATACTTAAACATTTGAGTTTCAAGATTACTTGAAAGAGTATGGTATTCTTTCACAGTGGACTCCTCCCGAGACACCTCAATTTGACGGTGTGTTCGAACAAAGAAACCGGACTTTGTCGGACATAGTAAGGTTAATGATGAGTCGCTCTGAGCTAGCAATTTCCTTCTGAGGATACACATTAAACAATGCAATACTTATTTTGAATAAGGTTCAATGAAAATCTGTTAGACAGACTTCATATTAGATATGAACAGGAAAGAAACCGGGTTTCATATTCCTGAAGATTTGGCATTGCTGGGCATACATTTGGATGGTACCAAACTAGAACCCAAATCGGATAATTGCCTATTTGTAGGTTGTCATAGGGAAACCAAAGTATAGTATTTATACATCTCACAAGAGAACAATTCAATTGTTGCTCTCCATGCGGTTTTCCTAAGAGGAATTCCTAGATGTAGTGGTAAGTGGGAGGAAAGTAAAACTTGATGAAAATCAGAGTAATACTGTTTCAGGCACTGAGTCCTCACGGAACACCAAAAGTTCATCAGGGATGAAGCTGTACCAATAATCTTCGAATACACAAGAACCACGTAAGTCGGAGAGAGTCAGAAAACAACCTAGGAGGTATGGGTTTCTCATCTCACCTCATGAAGATGTCAATCTTATTGAGGAAATCAAACCGGCTACGTATGAGGAAGTGATACAAGGTATCGACTCCTTTTATGGCAAAGTGCCATGAAGTCTGAAATGGATTCCATGTATACCAACCAAGTTTGGACACTGGTTGCTGTACCAAAAAGCATTGTGCCTAATGATACTATATGTGTCTTCAATGAAGACATACATGGATGGCAACATATAAATGTACATAGCTAGGCTTGTACAGAAAGGGTATCATCAACGACATCGTGTCGACTACGATAATTTTTTTAACATGTTGCCATGATTAAATCCATTCGGATAATGCTTGCTAATGCTGCATATTTCATTTATGAAATATGGCATATGGACGTCAAAATTGTTTTCCTTAAACGAAAACCTTTTGGAGGATGTTTGCAACATCCTGACGGTTTTTTCGTACCAAAACGTGCAAACAAAGTTTGCAAGTTATATCGATCCATTTATGGATTGAAGCAAGCATTGTGTTCTTGGAACTAGCGTTTTGATGTAATCATAATGGTATATGATTTAATTCAAAATGAATATAATTCTTGTGTATATAAGAAGGTCAGTGGGAGCGCATTGACAATGATTGTCCTATATAATGATGATGTATTGCTTCTTACCAGTAACATTCTCATAATACAATCGATGAAAGCTTGGCTTTCATGAAAATTCTCCATAGAATACTTGGGAGATGCAACCTTTATTCTAGGAATAAGGATCTACTGGGATAGATCTAAAAGTTGTTGGCACTCTCCGAGAACTCGTACATTGAAAAGATATACGTGACCTGGTGTCTCATATTCTTTGAGCATATGGAGTCACAATCAGGCCAATCCAGGTGATGGTCACTAGATTGATGTTAAGAACAACCTTAAGTATCTTAGACGAACTAAGGATGCTTTCTTAAGCTATGGAGAATGAGAACTTGAGGTGATTGGGTTCACCGCTGCAAGTTTCCAAACCGACAAAGACGATTATAAGTCGTAATAAGGGTATTATATAGTTTGAATAACGGAACAATGAGATGGAAATCTTCCACGCAAGAAAATGTTGCCGAATAAACAACAAAAGCAGAATATTGTTGCAGCTGAGGAGCAAAAGAAGCAATTTTGGATCTATAAAATTCCTAATTAGATTAAGAGTAGTTCTGTTAGCAGTTGAGCTAGGCTACAGTACAGGCTAAGGAAACACGGTCTCATCAACGATCCAAGTATATACTTCAACTAATTCATCTGATTCGTCGGATCATACATCGTGGCGATGTGATGATCGAATAAATCACATCAAATGATAACCTTGCAAATCCGCTGACGAAAACTGTTTCTCAGCAGAAATTTGAGCGATCAGTACATAGTTCAGGTGTATGACACTTGAGTGATTGACTATAGGCCAAGTGGGAGATTGTTGGACAATTATGACCCATAACATCACTATTTGTACAGAACATGGTGTTGTTGTACAAATAAACTATGTGACAAAGGAAATTACTCTTTTATCATTTATAATTAGATTAATTACTCTTTTATCATTTATAATTAGATTACCAAGAAATATAAATGATAAAAGTCCATATGATTAGTATCGGATTAATAACATATGAGACAATATTAATCCACTAAGGTTTAATCATTAAATATCCCTAGTCGTAGTATTATCGAGATTGGACATCAATAATGCAGAATAGACTAGTATTGCACTTGTGCGTGTTGTGGGAGCATAACAACATAGTTCTCATATATTGAAGTATTGGATACTTATGCAAGTGTGATAGGAGGATGTGTTTACCGATGGTATGAAAACAATTTCGCTCTGGATTGACCCATCAGAATCCCATTGGTAGTATGACTATGTGTCTATGGGAATCCGAATTAGGGTAGGTGTATTTGGTCTTAACCTGAGACTTGCATCGCTAATACTTGCGATAATCAGTATACTTTGGTTTTGGTCGTCCGGGGCTTTAACAGGTTATGTGTACGCCTCTTCTAGGTATACTGAGAATCGTAGTGTATTGGGTGTGATGTTAAGATGGAAGTATCACTCCAGTCATATGGAGATGATGATCATGTAAGATACGGAACTAGTACACTTTAGTATTGCAGTCATCGGGATAATATGACTAGGTCATGATTATCTGATTATAGAGACTAGTTACTAGAGATTCGATATATGCTTAGTGTGGGGCACGGGTGTGTTTCCTTATCACCTACGGACGACTCCGGAGTGTGGTAGCACCAAGATTTTGCAATAAAATCACTCAATTTTCTTCTTGCTGCTCTCGGCAGTGGCGGAACAGAAGGAAGAAGATGGAGCCCATTGGGAGTGAATGAGAAGAGGAAATGTAAGAGAGAGAGAGCTAATGGTTGTTTTTTATGGATTGTGTATCTAATACGCAATTGAATTAATTAATTCAATTAACAAAAGTCAAGCCATCAAAAGCTTTAACCACTCCCATCAACTTACATCAAGTCAATCAAGTTGTCAAGTCACATCACTCAAAGTGACATTTGATTTGACGCTTGATGTGACTAATGATTTGACGCTTGATTTGACTTGCGTGCTGTACTCGAATTCGAAATGCGAATGCGCTCACAAACAATCTCGGGCTCGGGTTCGCTAATTCCAAATTAACGAATTTTCCATTGCGACGTAATTAAATAATTATGAGTAGCGAAATCACTATTCATGTCGCTAAAAAATTAATTCTAAATTAACTCGTTCGCCCGAATTAAAATCCGATTTTAATTCCGCGTCGAAATCCAATTTCGTATAATATATCGAATATATTAATTTACCGATTAATTCCAAATTAATCGTTCTCTCTCTTTAATTGATATTTTATCCCAGATAAAATATCTCCGTAATTAATCCCATATTAATTTTCTCTCTCATCATTAATTAATCCCAGATTAATAAAAGTACGAGTCATACGTTATCGGTGAATCTTCGGGAAGCGACCCATGAGATCCTCGGATATATTGGCAGTAAATTTGGTCGTCGGACTATCCGAACACGTAAGTACCTAATACTACGTTTATACCGATTTACAAGACAAGGTTGGCTTCTAGCAAAACGCCATGCCTACCCAATTCTCCAGAAACATGCTTACAGGAATAAGCGATCTATATCAGGCGTAGTATACATAGTATTGCGTATGTCGATCCAGTATCGGATGATCACGTGCTAGGCCTGGGGTTGGAATTGTGTCTGCCCCGTACGAAGCACATGTCGGATGTCTGGTAACTAGTCTCTATAATCAGATATACATGACCTTGTCATAATATCCTGATAGCTGCAGCATTTAAGAGAACCAGTCCCGTATCCTACGTGACCATCATCTCCAATATGACTCAAGTGATACTTCCGTCTTGACATCACACCCAACACACTACGATTCTCGATATACCTAGAAGAGGCGTACACAGAAACCGGTTAAAGCCCTGGACGACCAAAACCAAAGTATATTGATTGTTGCAAGTATTAGCGGTGCAAGTCTAAGGTTAAGACCAAATACACCTACCCTGATTTCGGACTTCCATAGACACATAGTCATACTACCAATGGAATTCCGAGGGGGTCTATCCAGAGCGAAGCTATTTCCCGTACCATCGGTAAAACACAACCTCCTATTACACTTGCATGAGTATCCTATACCCAAATATATGAGAACTATTGTGCCCTCACAACGCGCACAAGTGTAATACTAGTCTTTTACGTATTTATCGATGTCCAATCTCGATAATACTCTGACTAGGGATATTTAATGATTTATCCTTCGTGGACTGATACTGTCTCATATCATTCTCAATCCAGGAACAAATCATATGGACCTCCTATCATTTATACATATAGGTGATCTAATCACAAATGATAAGAGAGCAATCTCCTTTGTCACATAGTTAATTTGTACAACAACACCATGATCTGTACAAATAGTGACACTATTGGTCATAATTGTCCAACAATCTCCCACTTGGCCTATAGCCAGTCACTCGAGTGTCTTACACCCGAACTATGTACGGTTGGCTCAAACTGCTGAGAAATGCTTCCGTCAACGGATTTGTATGATTATCATCCGATGCGATTTATTCGATCATCACATCGCCACGATGTATGATCCGAACGAATCAGATGAATATCGAAGTATGTATCTGGATCGTTGATGAGACAATTAATTCTTTAGCCTGTGCTGACGAATAGCTCAGCTGCTAACAGAATTATATCTAATCTAATTAGATTTGTTATCGACCCGAATTGCTTCTATTGCCGCCTCAGCTGCAGCAATAACCCGCATTTGTTGTTTATTCGGTAATAATATCTTGCTAGGAAGATTTCCAGCTCACTGTTCCGTTATTCAAACTGTATAGTACCGTTTGCGACTTACAGTCATTTTATCGGTTAGGAAACTTGCTATAGTGATCCCAGTCACTTCAAGTTCTCCATCTCCATAGATTAAGACAGCATCCTTAGTTCTCTAAGATACTAAGTATGTTCTTAACTTCAATCCAGTGACTATCACTCAGATTGGCCTATTTGTGAATCCATATGCTCAAAGCATATGAGACACCAGGTCGTGTACATTTTTCAATGTACGATTTCTCGGAGAGTTTTCTCGAAAGCCAAGCTTTCACCGATTATTATATAGGAATATCATTTCCAAGAAATGAAATATTATCATTATTTATAGGACAACCATTGTCAGTGCGCTCCCACTAACCTTCTTATATACTCAAGAATCTTTTTCGTTTTGAATTAAATCAAAAACTATTATGATTACATCAAAACGATAATTCCAAGAACCTATGCTTGCTTCAATCCAAACATGGATCGAATAACCTGCAAACTTGTTTGCTAGTTTTGGTACGACATAACCGACATGATGTTGTAAACATCCTCCGAAAGGTTTCATTTTCAGGAAAGTGATTTTCCCGTTAAGCTGACATATTATCATAAATGAAACATGCAGCTTAAGAAAGTATTATCCAAATGGATTTACCGTGGCAACAAGTAAAAGGTTGAATTGTAATCAACACAATGTTGATAATGATACCTTTCCACTACAAGCCTAGCTTAGTACGTTGGTATGTTGCCTTCCATGTATGTCTTCCTTGAAGACTTATACAGTACCAATAGGACACAATGCCTTACGGTACATCAACTAGTATCAAACATAGTTGATATACATGGAATCCATTTCAGATTCATGGCTATTTGCCATAATAAGGGAGTCGATACCTTGTATCACTTCCTCATACGTAGTCAGTTGGTATACCTCAATAAGATAGACATCTTTATTAGGTGAGATCAGAAACCAATACCCTAGGTTGTTTTCTGACTCTCTCCGACATACGTGGTTCTTGTGTATTCGAAGATTACTGGTAATAGTTTCATCCTTGATGAACTATTTATGTTCCATTAAGGAATATGTGCCTGGAATAGTATTACTTCGATTTTCATCGAGTTTCATTATCCTCCCACTTACCACTGCATATCGGTATTCCTCTTAGGAAATCCGCATGGTGAGAAACAATCTAATTGTTCTCTTGTGAGTTGTATAAGTACAATACTTATGGTATCCCTAGGATATCCTACAATAGACACTTATCCAAATTTGGGTTCTAGTTTGGTATCATCCAAACGTATGCCTAGCATTCCCAAATTATCAGGAATGAGAAACCCGGTTTCTTTTCCGTTCATATCTAATATGATATATGTCAAACAGATATTATGGAACCTTATTCTAAATAAATTTTGCACTGTTTAAAGCTTATCTGTTGAAGGAAATGGTAGCTCAGAGCGACTCATGATTAACCTTATCATGTCCAACAAAATTCGGTTACTCTGTTCAGACACACCGTCAAACTGACGTGTTCCGGGAGTAGTCTTCATTTGAAAGAATACTTTACTCTTTCAAGTATAATAGAAACTTATTGCTTAAGTATTTTCATTACGGTCTTACCGTGACGGTTTAATACTTTAGCCGATCTGTTTGTCTATTTCGTGTCGAAACTATAAAAGTTTCCAATTTCTGTTCCAAAAGAAACACATAACCATAACGCGATGCAACATCCGTAAAGGTCACGAAATATTCATATCGACCTCTAGCCTAGCTAGACATGGGCCCACTTGCTTCATTATGAATTAGGGCTAACAGATTGGAGGCATTTGCACTTTTACCAAGTATAGGTGTTTTAGGCACTTTTCCCAATAAACTAGATTCGTAGACTTTATTTGAATAGAATCAAATACGTCCTAGTACCCACTCTTCGAAAGTGTGGATATACGAGTCTTGTTTGATTGTGTCCCAGACAACAATGCCACAAAAGTTTCATTTGATCAAATCAGTTTGAGCTATTTGTTTGTCATGTTAGGTATTTGAGATATATTTATATTAAAATATAAATTCTGTTATTCACATCTAATGTGTTTATCTCAATATCATCTTCATATAATAAAACACTTTAGTTTTCTCGATATAAAGGTTCACCCGCAGTGGGTTAAACACTGATATAGAGATAATGTTTCTAGTCCAAACTAGTCACTTATAACAGTTTCCCTAAAGTTTTAGTACACACCTGAAAGGTAGTTCCCAAACTTAGGTATCTACGGTTAAAACAGCGACTTTCGTCCCATTTCTAATTCGCGATGATGAATCTCCTATTGATGTCATTATCCTGCTTTATAGCAGATTCTGAACATCAATATATATTTATGTACCACACTAAGTATTTAAAATCCAATTTTAATACTAGTTTGAACATAATAATGACAAACATATTTGAAGTCAGAGCCTTGCTCGTTCTTCAATTCCTTCATGTCTACTTTGTCCAAACGGCAGTCACGCTTCCGCGATCCTGTTTGCCACATTTAGCATACATTTTGGGATATGTCCTTTATCTTCCTAGAAGATTATAATGATTTTGCCTTTGCCCTTTTCCACACTCCAGAAGCCTTTGGCCTAGCCTAGGCCTTCTAGAATATCGAAGTAAGGTGCGCCTTGCGCTACTTGCCTTATTGAAAATTTTGACTTTATCTCATTGAGAATAGTCATTAACTCTCCAAGAGTTATTTTTACAATTTAGTACTTCTAAGATCTAAGTATAGATATATGAAGATCCTTTAATTTCATTATCATACTTTAAGGATCTAATCATTAGTTCTGATTCAGAAATTAAAGAGTCTACTGCGACAAGTTTAATGGATTAAGCATAAGTTATCATCACAAAAAATATTTTAAAGATATGCTCTACTATTTGCTTAACTCCGGGCTTAGGCCTAATATGTTATTTTATCAAATAAAGTAACTTTTTAGTTTCCAGGACCATCATGAAATTATTCCTAATTTGAAAATTAAACCATTTAAATACATTTTCCCCAGGATTATGTTTTAAATGTCAATCTTTCAATTTTATCTTGATTTAATAGTCCAACTATTTAATCAACGATTTAGGTACTATTATTATAATGATTACAATAGTCCAACTATTTAATCAACTATAATTAATTAAACAAATATATTGATTACTATAATCCAATTATATAACCAACTATAATTGAATTATTTGAATACAGTCCAACTATTAATTAAAACAACAATTTAAATATTAGTCCAACTAACATTTAATTTATTTGACGAATGATATTTGATTGAGCGCGTATGGCAAGTAATTAAATGAATATTGCAAATTCAATTCTTGCCTCCCACAATTTTTCGGCGAGCCTCTAACCCTCTGTCGAGTACTCAGGAAACCTTGTTTCCTAGTGGGCTAGGATCCCGTTAAATATCACACAATCTTGACTTTGACCAAGAAATTGTATGATAATTAACTAGGTAGATCTCTAAGATCAATTGGATCCAAACCAATTCCTAGATCCAGTAGGGAGACATCTGTTAGACATTATGTCCCATAGCGTCACTGTTTGTAAATGATATTGTATTATTGTACAAAATTAACTATGTGATAATGAAATTGCCTTTTGCCGTTTTGTAATTTTATTTACTTTGATATATAAATGGCAAAAGTCCATATGATTAGTACTGGATTGAGATGATATGAGACAGTATCAATCCATAAAGGTTTAATCATTAAATATCCCTAGCCGTAGTATTATCGAGACTGGACATCGATAATGCGGAATAGGCTAGTATTGCGCTTGTGCACGTTGTGAGGGCACAACGGCATAGTTCTCATATATTTAAGTATTGGATACTTATGCAAGTGCGATAGGAGGTTGTGTTTTACCGATGGTACGGAAAACAGCTTCGCTCTGGATAGACCCCGCGGAATCCCATTGGTAGTATGTCTATGTGTCTATGGGAGGCCGCATCAGGGTAGGTGTATATGGTCTTAACCTGAGACTTACATCGCTAGTACTTGCGACAATCGGTAAACTTTGGTTTGGTGGTTGGGGACCTTAACCGGTTCTGTGTACACCTCTTCTGGGTTTATCGAGAAGCGTAGTGTACTGGATGTGATGTCAAGATGGAAGTATCGCTTCAGACATATGGAGGTGATGATCACGCAGGGCACAGAACTAGTACTCTATAAAAGGTTGCAACCGTCGGGACAATATGACCAGGTCAGGATTGTCCGATTTAAAGAGACTAGTTGCTTGATGTCCGATATATGTTTCGTACGGGGCAGACACATCTCCAGCCCTAGGCCTAGCATGTGATCATCCGATACTGGATCGATGTACGCAATACTACGGTATACTACGCTTGATACAGATCTTATATTCCTATAAGAATATTTCTGGAGAATTGGGTAGGCATGGCGCTTTGCTAGAAGCCAACCTTGTCTTGTAATCGGTAAAGACGTAGTACGAGGTACGTACGTGTTCGGATTATCCGACGACCGTATTTACTGCCAAAATATCCGGAGATCTCTTGGGTCGCTTCTGAAGATTCACCTATGATATTTGATTCGGACTTAATTAATCTTGGATTAATTGCGGAGAAACTTTATCTTGGATAAAGTGCCTAATTTAGAGAGAGAACGATTATTTGGAATTAATCGATAAAATTATTGTATTCGATATAATAATCGAAATTCGATTTCGACGCGAAATTAAAATTAGATTTTAATTCGGGCATACGAGTTAATTTAGAATTAATTCGTTAGCGACGTAAATAATAATTTCGCCAGGCGCAATTATTTATTTAAATTCGGTTTAATTAACGTCGCGACGTAAGCTCGGTATTTCGGAAATATCGAACCCGAACGCGTGAATGGACGTGGGCCCACTTTCATTGGGAAACGTGTGGGGCCCACATGACACTTGTCATTATATGCATTATTTAATTGATAAGGCATTGCATGGTGATAGTGTGCATTACACTCTAATGCATTGCATGGAGTTTGAGTGTTTGACACTCTAAGCCATTGCATGGTTTGTGTCATAGATTTATTATTAATTTAATAAATTATGGCATAAATATAAATTGATTTTGGTAACACAAATCAATTACACAAAACTCTTTCTTCTCAAATTTCTTCACATTGCCGTGAACTCCATGGAAGGACAAAGGAAGATTGATCTTCTTTCTCCATTTTTGCTAGCACAAGCAAGGGATCAAAAGAGGTGATAGGGAAACCATCAAAGAGCTTGGAATACAAAAGCTTGGAGCTTCAAGTCTTCTTCCTCCTCTTGGCCGAATCTTCCAACACTTGGAGCTTCCACCATTTGATCATCTTCTTCATCACATAGCTTTGTAAGTATGATTCCGCCATGCTTCAAGTCTTATATATATATTCATTATAGTATTTCACATGCTTAATCTTTGTTGGGACATATTATAGAAACCAACAATGGTATCATTGAGCTAGGTTTAAGCATGAAATACTTTAGGTTAAAATTTGGGTAAAAATTGATTGAAGCATGTTCTTGTGAAATTTGATGAATGAGTATGCTTATATGTATGTTAAATGACATTATATGAAATCAATTTTATGAAAAATGCATTGGATGATTTTTCCCAAAAATTTGACCTTGGCCGAATGGGTGTGAGAAATTGATTGAAGCATGTTCTTGTGAAATTTGATGAATGAGTATGCTTATGTATGTTAAATGACATTATATGAAATCAATTTTATGAAAAATGCATTGGATGATTTTTCCCCAAAAATTTGACCTTGGCCGAATGGTATGTTACATTTGATTTTGGAATTTTTTGTGTTTAAGATCATTGATGACTTAGAACGTATACGGGACGTAGATTAGTAATTCAATCGGATTGAAAAAACAAATCGACACAAAATACTTACCTTGGCCGAATATACAAGGACATGAAATGGAGTGTTTTTTTTTTGATAAAATTAATGTTGGACATTTATTTTACAAAATACATGATTAATAAATTAAATGGGTATTTTTGAAATATTTGGTTTAATGTATTAATCTTGGTATTACACTTTAATTAATTGGACTTTAATGTTTGGAATATTAAAATTTAATTAATGGGCTTAATTGGTGCATTGGGCTTTTAATATTGTATTGGGCATAATGGGCTTGGTTGGACCAAGTAGATTTGGGCCAAAAGGATTGGATCCAATTTGGGCCTAAATCACTCCATTAAGTCCAAATATAATATAATGGGCTTTAATAATTTAATTGGGCCTTATGGGCTTAAATTGATTTTATGGCACTTAAGGGTGATTCCTTATTTGGGCTTGGTAATTGGGTTTGACCCACATTGACCAAAGCCCAAGCCTTAATAAATCAATTCTAAGCCCATTTGACTTGAATTAAATTCAACATTGGATGTTAGTTGGGCTTTGAGACCCAATAGGATTAGATTTAGAATCTAAGTCTTTAAAGCACATTAAAAGTGTAAACATTTAATTTGGAATTAAATAAATGAATTAGTATTGAATACGAATTAAATAAGATTTAATAAGTAGTTCGATATAATTCGCGAATTCGTACCTTATGTACTTATTCTCAATCGAGTTGGACTCGCGCAAAATCAAACCGTTGTTTGAACATTGGATGATCACTTTAACTAAGACTAATTAATTGGATTAGATTGGTTGTAAAAGCATGTCTTGTTTGAATATATATGTATGTGATGAATGAATAGTGTATATCGGATGGATATTAGAAGGGAAAGGGTAATTTTAGAAATTATTGTAAATTTGGAATTTATAAATTGGACCTGCGTGTCCAGCCTTATCTCTTTATCTCTTTGTATTCTCTTCTCACCTAATTCCCCTCAATGTAAATGAGGTTTCTTTATTGTATTATGTAATTGGGTAATAGTAGAATAGTGCTAGCGGGGAGAGGAAAGGGAGTGATTTGTTCTAGGAACAAGTTGTTTATATATCCATCCGCATATCACTATTAATTTACTTTACGCGCTTTATGATGTTTTAGAAGCATGCTTAAGGGTGTATGATGATGAGACCTAACAAAGATAAATAAATTGGTTGCCAATTACGCGAAAATCCCTCAATTTATATTAAGCGAATATCCTTCCATTGAATGGTTCTTGTTCAAGATCCGAAGTTGGCATTGGTTTGTTTTTGACCAAAGTCAAGACCTTTGTCAATCAAGGATGTACTTGAATCATGAGAGTTTTGTTGCATATCGGTGTCTTGTCCAAATCGTGATTTTTATTGGCCAAAGTCAAGATCACTTTTTGTCCAACGACATTGATTACGAAACTTTCCTCGTCAATGGGTCCCGCTTAACTGGAATCACTAGGTTTGTTTTTTGGCCAAAGCCAAGGCCTAGATGATTCGGAGGATAGGGTTAGGAAAATGTAATGGTTACATTGGCATTATACATATGTTTCGGACTTGGATGTCCACCTAACCGGATCTAGGAATTGGATGAGATCCAATTGATCATGGAGATCTACCTAAGTTAAATAGCATACAATTTTTATTGGCCAAAGTCAAGGTTGTGTGTTATTTAACGGGATCCTAGCCCACTAGGAAATTCGATTTCCCGAGTTCTCTACAGAGGGTTAGAAACTTGAAGAAAATAGTGGGAGGCTATTATTGAATTTGCAATCTCGTTCAGATAATTAGCCTTACTCGTCTTTCAAAATTATTTCGTCAATTTTTATTTGATTAGTTGGACTAATATATTGTTATTTTACTTGTAACAGTTTGACTGTACCCATAACATCGTTGACTTTATAGTTGGACTATAGTTGTCAAGATGACTGGCAAAGGTAATATCCGCGACATAATCATGGGCGATAATGTCTTCAAAGGGACAAACTTTGCCGACTGGGAAATGAACCTCAAGATAGTGCTTGGGGCTGAGAGGGTACTGTATACTATTCAGAGGCCTCTCCCGCCTAAACCCACTGAGCCACTGGAGCTAGAGTTATGGAAGACTCATAGTGACGATTGTGACCAAGCTCAGTCAGTTATGCTAGCTGCAATGACCCAGCATTTCAGACGCCAAAACAGGGACTTGGATCCCTATAACATGATGGCAAGATTGCGTGATCTTCACCGCACTAACAAGCGGATGAAGAGGTACGAGCTAGTAAGGAAACTCTTCCGCTCCCGGATGACAGATGGCGCATCAGTTGAGGCCCACGGGACTCAAATGATCGCTGACATAGATGAGTTAGCCAATATGGGCATTGTCTTGGAGGCAGAGCTGACGATTGATATGATATTACAATCGCTGCCCGATACTTGGAAACAAATCATCGTCAACTATAAGTTGATGGATACTGACGACACTCTTGGAGAGTTGTTGTCCGTGCTGAAGGAGTCCGAAAGGGAACTCCTAAAGGGGAGCAAGCGCGAGGCGCATTATGCATCGACCTCTCATGCGCCAAAGGCTAGGCCCATGGCAATTGGAGGTGCGAGGAAGAGGAAGTTCAAAAAGAAGGGCAAAGGCAAGTTGACAGTGGCTTCTAGGAAGCCAAAGGACAAATCTCGCGACATCTGCCTTAACTGCGGCAAAGGGGTCACTGGAAACGTGACTGCCAAATAACATTGTGCAGAAGGGAGGATATCAAGGGTGGCAAGGCTACCGCCTCTGGTATGTTTGTTATTGAGATAAATATGAATACTTCTAGTTTTAAAAATTGGATTTTTGATTCTGGTTGTGGTGCTCATATTTGTACTGATGTGCAGGATCTGCATGATAGCAGGGATGCTGGCGACAGGGGAGATGGATCTACGGGTCGGAAACGGAACACCAGTTGCTGTTTTGGCCGTAGGGACTTTTGTTTTAGAACTGCCCTCAGGGCATGTACTTAAACTTTTAACTGTTATTTTGTACCTAGTTTAACTAGGAATATTATATCTGTATCCTTGTTAACCCAGCAGGGTTACACTTTTGTATTTAGAAACACTGGGTGTTATTTATATAAAAATGATGCAGAAATTTGCATAGCTGTTGCAAATAACGGTCTTTATATTTTGAATATAAATGAATCTCCTAAAATGACAAACAAAAGGCTCAAAAGGAGTAATCTAAAAGATGAAGCTTATATGTGGCATTGTCGTCTAGGACACATTAACAAGACTCGCATATCCACACTTTCGAAGAGTGGGTACTTGGACGAATTTGATCTCAATTCATATGACGTCTGCGAATCTTGTCTTTTAGGCAAAATGCCTAAATCACCTTTTAGCGGTAAAGGTGAACGTACCACAGAACTGTTAGCTCTCGTTCATACTGACGTATGCGGGCCCATGTCTAGCCAGGCTAGAGGTGGATTTCACTACTTCGTAACCTTTACAGATGATGCATCTCGTTACGGTTATGTGTATCTTATGAGACACAAGTCGGAAACTTTTGAGAAATTCAAAGAGTTTCGACACGAAGTGGAGAAACAAACAGGGAAGAGTATTAAGACATTACGGTCAGACCGTGGTGGCGAATACTTAAGTTATGAGTTTCAAGATTACTTGAAAGAATATGGTATTCTTTCACAGTGGACTCCTCCTGGAACACCGCAATTAAACGGTGTGTCCGAACGGAGAAACCGCACCTTGTTGGACATGGTAAGGTCAATGATGAGTCGCACTGAGCTACCAATATCCTTCTGGGGATACGCATTAAACAGTGCTATACTTATTTTGAATAAGGTACCGTCGAAGTCTGTTGAACAGACTCCATATGAGATATGGACAGGAAGGAAACCAGGTTTCTCTTTCCTGAAGATTTGGGGATGCTGGGCATATGTTAAACGTTTGGAAAGTACCAAACTTGAACCCAAAACTGATAAATGCCTTTTGTAGGATATCCTAGGGAAACCAAAGGATATTACTTCTATCACCCACAAGAGAACAAAGTTTGTTGCTCTACAAGCATTTTTCCTTGAGAAGGATTTTATAAATGCAGTGGTAAGTGGGAGGAAAGTAGAACTCGATGAAGATCGTAGTGATACTGTTCCTGGCAATGAATCAACGACGGAACAAGAACAGACCGTCCAGGATGAGTCTGTACCACAAACTTCACATACACAAGGACCGCGTAGGTCGGAGAGAGTCAGAACAGTACCTGAGAGGTATGGGTTCCTGATCTCACCTCATGTAGATATTAATCTGATTGAGGATAATGAGCCGGCTACGTATGAGGAAGCGATACGAAATATCGATTCCGCTTTATGGCAAGAAGCCATGAAGTCCGAGATGGATTCCATGTACGCCAACCAAGTTTGGACACTGGTTGATGCACCAGAAGGCGTAAAGCCTATTGGATGCAGATGGATCTTCAAGAAGAAGACCGACATGGATGGCAACGTACAAACGTACAAAGCTAGGCTTGTAGCGAAGGGGTATCGTCAACAATACGGTATTGATTATGACGAAACCTTCTCACCCGTTGCCATGATTAAATCCATTCGGATAATGCTTGCAATAGCTGCATATTTCGACTTCGAGATATGGCAGATGGACGTTAAAACCGCTTTCCTTAACGGAAACCTTTTGGAGGATGTTTATATGCAACAGCCTGACGGTTTTATCGTGCCAAGACTTGCAAACAAGGTTTGTAAGTTAAATCGATCCATTTATGGATTGAAGCAAGCATCACGGTCATGGAATCAACGTTTTGATGAGATCATAAAAGAATATGATTTCATGCAAAACGCAGATGACCCTTGTGTATACAAGAAGGTTAGTGGGAGAGCACTTACTTTTATGTCCTTTATGTCGACGACGTATTGCTTATAGGCAATGACATTCCCATGCTAACGTCGGTGAAAGCTTGGCTTTCATTAAAATTCTCCATGAAAGATCTGGGAGAAGCAGCCTTTATTCTTGGAATAAAGATCTACCGGGATAGATCTAGAAAGCTGCTTGGACTCTCCCAGAGTACATACATTGATAAAGTGTTGAAGCGATTCAACATGGAACAATCCAAGAGGGGATTGGTTCCAATGATACGTGGTACCTCTCTGTCTAAGGACATGTGTCCTAAGACTCAGGAAGAGAGAGACAACATGAGTCGGATACCGTTCGCCTCGGCAGTCGGATCGATCATGTATGCCATGATATGTACACGACCTGATGTCTCATATGCTTTGAGCATGTGTAGTCGCTATCAGGCCGATCCAGGTGAAGGTCACTGGATAGCAGTTAAGAATATCCTTAAATATCTTAAACGAACTAAGGATGCTTTCTTAATTTATGGAGGTGGAGAACTTGCGGTATCTGGGTATACCGATGCAAGTTTCCAAACCGACAAGGATGACTACAGGTCACAATCCGGGTACATTTTTTGTTTGAATAACGGAGCAGTGAGCTGGAAATCTTCCAAGCAAGATACTGTTGCCGATTCAACAACAGAAGCGGAGTACATCGCTGCATCTGAAGCAGCAAAGGAGGCAGTTTGGATCCGAAAGTTCCTAATCGGATTAGGAGTAGTTCCGTTAGCAGCAGAGCCCGTTCCATTGTATTGTGACAATAACGGGGCCATAGCACAGGCTAAGGAACCAAGGTCTCATCAACGGTCCAAGCATGTTCTTCGACGTTACCATCTGATTCGGGAGATCATACATCGTGGCGATGTAAAAGTCGAGAAGGTCACATCAGATGATAACATTGCAGACCCGCTGACGAAGGCTGTCATTCAGCAAGTTTTTGAACGACACATACATAGTTCGGGTATTAGATGCTTGAGTGACTGGCTATAGGCCAAGTGGGAGATTGTTAGACATTATGTCCCATAGCGTCACTGTTTGTAAATGATATTGTATTATTGTACAAAATTAACTATGTGATAATGAAATTGCCTTTTGCCGTTTTGTAATTTTATTTACTTTGATATATAATGGCGAAAGTCCATATGATTAGTACTGGATTGAGATGATATGAGACAGTATCAATCCATAAAGGTTTAATCATTAAATATCCCTAGCCGTAGTATTATCGAGACTGGACATCGATAATGCGGAATAGGCTAGTATTGCGCTTGTGCACGTTGTGAGGGCACAACGGCATAGTTCTCATATATTTAAGTATTGGATACTTATGCAAGTGCGATAGGAGGTTGTGTTTTACCGATGGTACGGAAAACAGCTTCGCTCTGGATAGACCCCGCGGAATCCCATTGGTAGTATGTCTATGTGTCTATGGGAGGCCGCATCAGGGTAGGTGTATATGGTCTTAACCTGAGACTTACATCGCTAGTACTTGCGACAATCGGTAAACTTTGGTTTTGGTGGTTGGGGACCTTAACCGGTTCTGTGTACACCTCTTCTGGGTTTATCGAGAATCGTAGTGTACTGGATGTGATGTCAAGATGGAAGTATCGCTTCAGACATATGGAGGTGATGATCACGCAGGGCACAGAACTAGTACTCTATAAAAGGTTGCAACCGTCGGGACAATATGACCAGGTCAGGATTGTCCGATTTAAAGAGACTAGTTGCTTGATGTCCGATATATGTTTCGTACGGGGCAGACACATCTCCAGCCCCAGGCCTAGCATGTGATCATCCGATACTGGATCGATGTACGCAATACTACGGTATACTACGCTTGATACAGATCTTATATTCCTATAAGAATATTTCTGGAGAATTGGGTAGGCATGGCGCTTTGCTAGAAGCCAACCTTGTCTTGTAAATCGGTAAAGACGTAGTACGAGGTACGTACGTGTTCGGATTATCCGACGACCGTATTTACTGCCAAAATATCCGGAGATCTCTTGGGTCGCTTCCTGAAGATTCACCTATGATATTTGATTCGGACTTAATTAATCTTGGATTAATTGCGGAGAAACTTTATCTTGGATAAAGTGCCTAATTTAGAGAGAGAAACGATTAATTTGGAATTAATCGATAAAAATTATATTCGATATAATAATCGAAATTCGATTTCGACGCGAAATTAAAATTAGATTTTAATTCGGGCATACGAGTTAATTTAGAATTAATTCGTTAGCGACGTAAATAATAATTTCGCCAGGCGCAATTATTTATTTAAATTCCGATTTAATTAACGTCGCGACGTAAGCTCGGTATTTCGGAAATATCGAACCCGAACGCGTGAGTGGACGTGGGCCCACTTTCATTGGGAAACGTGTGGGGCCCACATGACACTTGTCATTATATGCATTATTTAATTGATAAGGCATTGCATGGTGATAGTGTGCATTACACTCAAATGCATTGCATGGAGTTTGAGTGTTTGACACTCTAAGCCATTGCATGGTTTGTGTCATAGATTTATTATTAATTTAATAAAATTATGGCATAAATATAAATTGATTTTTGGTAAAACAAAAATCAATTACACAAAAATCTTTCTCTCTCAAATTCTTCCAAATTGCCGTGAACTCCATGAAGGGACAAAGGAAGATTTGATCTTCTATTCTCCATTTTTGCTAGCACAAGCAAGGGATCAAAAGAGGTGATAGGGAAACCATCAAAGAGCTTGGAATACAAAAGCTTGGAGCTTCAAGTCTTCTTCCTCCTCTTGGCCGAATCTTCCAACACTTGGAGCTTCCACCATTTGATCATCTTCTTCATCACATAGCTTTGTAAGTATGATTCCGCCATGCTTCAAGTCTTATATATATATTCATTTATAGTATTTCACATGCTTAATCTTTGTTTGGGACATATTATAGAAACCAACACATCCAAGTCCAAACATATATCTTTATATTGCCATACATCCAATGTATTACCTAACATTTTCTTCTGAATAACTAGCCTTGGCTTTGGCACAAAAACAAAACTTAGTGATCCTAGTTAAGCGGACCTATTGACCATGGAAAAGCTTCGTAATCAATGTCGATGGACAAGAAGTGGTCTTGACTTTGGCCAACAAAACCACAATTGGACAAGACACTGATATGGAACAAAGCTCTCATAATTCAAACACATCCTCGACGGACAAAGGCCTTGATTTTGGCCAACAAGCCATGCCAGTCTCGAAATCTTGAGTGAGAATCACTCAATGGAAGGAAAAATGCTTAATATTTTGCGAGGGTTTTCGAGTGCAAATTGGCAACCAATTTATTATCTTTTTTAATGTCTCATCATCATACACCATTAAACATGCATTCTAAACACATAATAAAGCGCGTATAAATAAATAATAATGATATGCGGATGGATACTTTACACATTGATCCTAGATCAAATCTCTCAATTTCTCTCTCCGCTAGCACATGTATTTACTTCTACCCGTTACACTACACTTTAAAGAAACCTCTTTTCATTGAGGGGAATAGGTGAGAGAGAATACAAGAATGTTGAGGTGATAAGGCTGGACACGCAGGTCCAATTAATAAATCAAATATTACAACAATTCTAAAATTGCCCCACCCTTCTAATATCCATCTCGATATACATTATTCATGCATCACAATCATGTATTCACATAAGCATGTTATCAATCAATCTAATCCAATTATTAATCTGATAATTAGTGACCATCGATGTTCAAACAACGATTTGATTTTGCTCGAGTCAAACTCGTTTTGCTAATAAGTACTCAAAGTACAAATTTTCGAATTAAATTAAACTACATAATAAATCCATTTCAATTTGTATTTAATACTAATTCGCCATTTAATTCCAAATTAAATACTACACTTTATTAATGAACCTTACGACTTAAATTCCAAATTTAATCATTACGGGTCTCAAAGCCCGATTACTATCCAATATTAATTTAATTAAAGTCCAATGGGCTTTTAATTAATTTCTTGAGGCGTGGACTTTTGGTCAACACGGGTCAAACCCAATAAACAAAGTCCAATCCGGGAGTTACCCCATAAGCCCAGAAATCAATTTTGGCCCATTAGGCCCAATTAAACTTAAAGGTCTATTAAGTCGCATTTGGGCTTTATGGAAGTGGTTTTGGGCCCAATTGGATCCAACCAATTTAGCCTAAACCCAAATTGGTACAACCAAGCCCAATAACCCAATAACAACTTTAAAAGCCCAAATCCAATTTTAAGGCCCAATTTAATTAAATTACAAAATCCAATTTTACAATTTAATTTCTTTAAGTGTATCACACAATTAATCACCCAAATGAGTATTTATTGGATTACGATGCAATGACCTTCGAAGAACAGCTACAACCTAAGTTTAAAATGCCCGATTTGCCAAGTTTAATGGAATGTGGCCGAGGGTCCATTTACGGCAATATGTCTCGGTGATGAGTTCAGTTG
>SKCR01002489.1:0-27665 GCA_019454045.1 Zanthoxylum bungeanum
TCATTTGATGATGACATAATAAATACTTTATAATGTACGATTATAGATATTGATTTAATCGTAATTGTTACGAGTTATTTTGACATCCTATAGACCATACGATGGATCTTGAAACACGTTCTTTGTGATCTTTGAGATATTAAGAACGAGTTTCTAATTCATGGAGAATACAGTCTGCAACCATTAGGGTCATATTAGTTTTGAGACTAATTATGACGTTAGATAGTCTACGTCATAAAGAGTCACAAAAGATGCAGTGGGAGTGTCACGAATGATTCTACTAACTGAGTAGAATCAAATGCAACTTTTGAAGTATTGACTTATGAAGTTGCATAGTGACCTTTTAAATTAGAAGTTTTTGAATTGTTATTGTGTTTGCGGTTGTCTTCATAGTATTTTGGATTTGATCCTTAAATACTTGGACAATTCAGTAGCTGTAGCACAATACTGATGTAGCATCAGAGTCATATTAATGTATAATTAGATTCTACAAAAATGAATGATGCTGACTAAGGGAAACGATGGAGTTTGTTTGACAAACTCAATTTGTTATAGCGGACTTGTTTTTGTTGCCTACCTCTTAAGTACTGGGTGAGATTTTGAGGACCATGTGCATACGATGCACATTGAAATGAGTATATGATACCGTGGATTGGCACTAGAGCAAGTGGGAGAAATTGTTGGGGTTGGTGCTCAGAGCGCCAATCCGGGCCGTATTTATGTATGATTCATGAATACGAACATCCCCTTATTCCATAATACTACTTACTTAATGGTTGCACCTCTTGTTCTTATATACGTATTCGATCTGATTACGATTAGATTGAAACTAAATGTGGTTTAGTGATATGTATATATTAGACAAAGGCCCGATAATATATAATGCAGTACACAGTTACAAAGTTAGTTTGTAATTGACATTGGGAAGTGTCACTGCTATATGTATATTATCAAACATAGTTCCTGGTCAAGATTTGCTAACACGGGTCGGTTAGTCAAATCCGTTGAGACCAGTACATGTCGTATATCGAGACTTGGTCCGATGGTTTATCCCAATGAACCATGAGTCTATGGAGACTCGTATAGACGTGTAGGTGTTTATAGTGGATAAACACTGAACGGCTCACCGAAGATTCTTAATGGATGGTACGCCAACGTCAATAAGAATCTTCTCGGGTTGAGTAGCATAGTGGTCCTTCGACTTGAGACACCACTGTGGATGTATGAGACATCCTCCACACTTAGATGGCAGTCACGTCACCGATCTATTTAGATCAGACCTCCGCCTGTTCGTGGGTGTGGATCGATCCTCAGGATATCATGTGTGTGTCAAGATAGGATCCGTCAGTTCTGTGTACAGAGCATAGGTAGTCCATATATTATTAGCAGTCTGTTAAATCTGTGGCCACAGTATACTTCGGAAGTAAGTTCCGAATGTTATTTAGAGATTGCTAATAGATACGTCGACGGGATAATACCTATAGAGATTTGACGTTTACATCTATATCTCTGGGATATCCGATACCTGTGACGGAGGGATTATACGTATGCAATGACCTCGACCTGTATGATTCAGCGAGATTATCCGTGATCGTCATAATCTACGGGTGGATAGATTATGGACACGAAATTGGATTTCGTGACGGATATACCTGAATCTAGAGAGTCTTAATAATGAAATATACTCGTAGAGCACTAGGGCAACTTTTATGAATAATGATGATTATTTATAAATCGTTTAAACGTTAAACGAAAAATACATGCGAACGGGCCGAACCGTCATTTCCTAATTAATGTGTATTTGTATTTAATATGTGATATTATTAAATACACATTAATAAAGTCAAATAAAGGTATTTGACATATATCATCAATATATGTATTTGAGATATTTAAAGTAAATATAATACATATATTTGATATATTTGTATTTAATTAATTATTTAATTATTTAATTGTTAAATGATTAATATAATTAAAATATAAATCTCACCAAATGATAAAGTTAGGAAATGATTATAAGTGTAAATGTTTGACTTTACATTAAAGGAAAAGGTTGTCAAATTGAATTTGACTTCCTTGGATATTTATTTTAAATTGTTAAAATTAAAATATTTTTTCCTTTATTTTTTTGCTAAATTTCGGCCAAGACCTTAAATAAATATAAGTGTTATATTTTTAAGTTGCAATTGTTGACTTAGTTGAATAATTCATTAAAGTGTAATGATTTAGAAAACAAGTTGACAAGTTGTAACTTTAATGAAACAAAAATAATATCTAGATATTATTTCTTCACCAAATTTCGGCCAAGGCTTATTTGAGGAGGTATATATTGTTTTGTTTCATTTTTAGGTTTAAGAAGTTCATATACACAAAATAAACATAAAAGAAAGTGAGAGAAAAGCTTGAAGGCTAAAGGAGAAAAGGCTTGAAAACTTGGATTTTGTAAGTCTTTCTTTAAAGCTTTCAACATGGAAATTGTTTCTAACATACTTGGCATCATTTTGTGTTGCTTTGATGTTCTTTCTTCTTTTATAGTTTATGTTTATTTGGTTTTGAACTTTGATGAAAGTGATGAGCATGTATAATGGAGAAAGCTTGTGACTAGTGTAGTTATAGTATTCTTTTATGGTTTTGGAAACCTTGTTGCCATTCTAGAGTTGTTGACCCACTCTTAAATGACCTAGAATTGTTCTAAGTTGTTTCATTGTGTTGAGACTTGATTTGGATGGAAGAACATGATTGAAGTATTAGATTTAACCAATTTGGTCAAATTTGTCCAATTTGAAGAAATTGAAAAATTAGGGTTTAAGACCTTGTCCAAATTTGGGGCTTTTCATATATGTTGTGCATTTGGATGTGTATATGATGCATATAAAGTTTCATGTTCATTGGATTACATCTTGATGTGTTTTGATGCATGAAATGACAAAGTGCACAAATGGCACCCTTAATGGTGCATTCGGCCAAAGTGAGAAAATTTGGGGATTTGGTTGCTTTTGGTGTTTTGATGTTTTGAACATGCTAAGTTCATCTTAGAAATGATTTAGAATCATTCAAAATTGATTAGATCAATTTCGGACTAAAATGGACAAAATACCATATAAGGGTAATTTGGTAATTTCACTTGAATATGATTCATTTGAAATTTTATTTCATAATTTGATTATTGGAATATTAAATAAATATGTTTATTTAATTAATCCGAGAAAAAGTTTTGAAATCGGAAGATTCGATCTCCCGCCGCTTCCGCTGCGTTACCGGATATTCCCCCTAAAAACCCCTTCATTTCTCCCGGGCTGGGTGTCCTCAGATGTCTTTGTGCCTGACATGTCACAACAACTTGCTCAGCGGTCCTTGATGTCCCTGGCTCCACCTGCATCTGAGCTCCACCTGCAAGATCAAAATCTGCTAGATCCTTTTCTAAGGAACCTGCCATATAGGCGGTAAGAAAGTTTAATTACCAACCGACCAATCTGTCGGTATCATTGATTAGTCAGGTTTAAACCAGATTAAAATGAATTACCAACCGACCAATATGGTATCCTTTTTAAGTCAATATTTTAAATAGTGAATATATTATATTTAAGGGAGATTAATCTAAATAGCAATAGTAAAAGAATTACCTTTCACCCTAGCTCGGGAAGCTACCTCCTCATGGTAAATAGTAAAAACTGTAAAAAGTAAAAAAAAATAAGTAAATTACTATTATTACAAAACGTAATTAAAATTAATTACAAAACTAAAAACTAAAAACTAAAAATTAAAAGAAAGTAGAAAGAGAAACTCCCTCTTTACATCAAAGGGATGAGAGAGTGTGGTACAACTGAAACTGGAATTTCGCGCTCTATTTATAGGGGTCACGCGTCGCGACGCCAGATTTGTCGATGTGGCACGCTGTGGTTCGTCCGTTGCAGATTCTGGATAATGTGATAAGGTGACACGTGGCAGAGTGGTTGGGACTCAATTATTGTGACACGTGGCGGCTTCTGATTGGTCGGCTAGATTCTTATCCGCCACATGTCAGATAAGGATTAGATAGCCAATAATTGATGGTGACGTGGCGCTGATGTGGCGGTGATGTGGCGACACGTGGGAAAGGGACTGTCGGCACCGTAGGATTGCGACACGTGGCACTTCTTGATTGGCTGATGATGACGTGGCGGTGAGGTGGCAGTTTGACTTGGTCAACCTGGTGATGTGACTGATGACGTGGAGTGACACGTGGCATACGTGGCGATGGTGACTGTCGACACCGTAGGATGCTGACACGTGGCACGGCGCATGTTAGCAGATCAGCTGTGATGGTGACACGTGGCACGACGCACGTTAGCAAAGTCAAACTTTTCTCAGATTCTGACACGTGGACCCGGCGCACGTTAGCACTGTTCGGCGCACGTTAGGCGTCGCGACGTGGGAAATTACCAAAATGCCATTTTTGTCCAATTTTCACTGTTTTGGCCCAAATCACCTACATAATGTCTTGAAACTTTATTTATCTATAAAATAACACAAAACACATCAAAATATTCACAAAACACGAGAAACTATACAAAATATTAGGTTAAATGAGTGGGAAATAATGATAGATTTACCACTCATCACTTAGTACCAACACTAGTACCGCAAAACACACAGATGTTTTCAACTCGTCTTCTTGAAGTGGCTTCCATGTTTTACTCTGGATGTCTTCAAAAGTGCAATAATGAGTTGAATTTATAATACCTGAAAAGGGTGAGTAAAAATAGCACAAGTATCTTCCAAATGACGATTAGTAGCAAAATAGTAAAATAAATCGTGATAGTGAAAAAAGTCTGGATCCTGTCGGAGAAAATAAAAGAAAACAACAAAACAAATCACAATTATCAGGAAAAGTCAAAGATATATAATATGTACAAGAAAAGTAGCGGCTTGATTGATGTCTATGCGTCAGGGACAAGCTTCCCATCCAATTTTCTTATAAATTGGCAAACATGGTCTTTTTGAGTCAGATTCCCAAGACTTAACAGTTGTCTTTCCTTTTGGAATTGTGCGTATAACACACGAATCTCATGATACACATACCCACTGGGATGCATCTCAAGAGTTTTAGATATATCATCCAAAGACTCCTTACTCAAGCCATCCCTAATGAAATTAATCTTATCTTCGCGGTTATCAGACATCATTCCTAAAGAACGACAACGAGTATCACAAAACATACGAGCACATTTATCACAGACACACATTCTTTTGGCTCTTCTATTTTTGGCATAAGTGCTCCTTCCTAAACCAGGCAGATGTGAAATAAAAGAGTCAGAAGACTCACCTGCCAATTGGACCCGTGCTTCAATTATCCAGCGAATGTCAGTAGGAATACCTTTGATCATCAGCAGTCTCATCCGTTCCGAACGAGCTTTATAAACTTTCATCAGAGATTTTTGAGGGAAAGAAGGAAATTGCTTGCGAAGATTTGCTAGAGATTCTTCCATCATGAAATGACTTAACCTGTAAAAACTAAACACATATAATGAAATCACACCAAATTACAATATATACAAAAATTGCATGGGTTGTCTCCCTGCTAGCGCTAAGTTTAACGTCGACAGCTAGACATGACTTCTCGAACGTTAGGCTGGATCTAAAAGTGTGACACTTTCTTTTTGTCGCTCAAATGATTCTCCACAATAGTGCTTGACACGCTTGTTTTTAACCTTGAAAATTTTATTGGAGTCAGGATCATGTATCTCAATAGCTCTATCTGGTAAAACTTTGGTGATTACAAATGGTCATGACCACCGTGATTTTGGCTTCCATGGGAAGAATTTCACCCTTGATTTGTTTAACAGTACATTCTGCCCTGGTTCCAATTGTATGCGCACTAACTTCTCATCATGTCTCTTCTTGGACTTTTCTTTGTACAATTTGGCATCCTTAAAAGGCTGATTATGAAACTCCTCCAATTCGTTGAGCTGGTGGAACTTTTTCTCTTTTGTTGCTTGTAGTGCAATAATTGGTTTTTCAGTGCAAAAGACGTTTTATCTTCAGGCTCCACATGCAATTGACATGTTTTAAGTTTGTCAGTAGAACTTTGTATTGCATTGGAGTTCTGAATGGTACTATGTATCACATCAAGTTCGAAACATTCCTCATTCTTTTCATCATCTGGAAAATTCATGGCCTTGAAAATATTGAATGTTACTTCTTGGTCTTGTACCCTCATAGTTAGTTCTCCTTTTTGTACATCAATAATGGCTAGACCTGTAGCCAAGAATGGTCTCCCGAGGATGTTGGCACGTCTGCGTATTCCTCCATATCAAGGACAATAAAATCTGCTGGGAAAATGAATTTGTCAACCTTAACCAGCACATCCTCAACTACGCCTCTTGGAAATACGAGCGTTCTATCAGCAAGTTGTAGAGAGACTAAAGTAGGCATTGTTCCTCCAATCTGCAGTTTCCTGAAAATAGAAAAAACATCAAGTTAATACTTGCACCTAAATCACATAAAGCCTTACCGAAGTCATGTTATCCTATGGTGCAAGGAACAGTGAAACTGCCAGGATCTTTCAACTTTGGAGGAAGTTTTCTCTGAATGATAGCGCTGCATTCTTCTGATAATTCTACTGTCTCATAATCTCTCAATCTTCGCTTTCGTGAAAGAATGTCTTTCATGAATTTGGCATAGCTGGGCATTTGTTCCAACGCTTCTGCAAATGGAATGTTGATATGCAGTTTTTTGAACACCTCCAGGAAACGAGTAAACTGCTTGTCCAGATTATTCTTCTGAATACGCTGAGGAAAAGGTATAGGTGGAGTGATCTGTTCTTTTTCCTTTGTTTTTTTTCCTCCATTTGTTGCTTTGTTTCTTTTGGAATATCTTCAATTGTTGTTGCCTTGATTCCAACATCTTTTTTGATTTCAGTACCTCTTTTTAACATGATGGCATGACATTGCTCATTTCCCATGTTCCTTGGATTTGGCTCTGTGTTGCTAGAAATGTTACCTGGCGGTCTGTAACTCTGAGCATTGGCTAGTTGTCCAATTTGATTCTCCAGTGCTTTAATAGAGCAGATTGACTTTGAATTAATGCTGCTTGGGATTGAAACATAGCATCATATCTTGCTGCTTGAGAGTCGTGTTTTGCTTCTATCTTTTTCAAGTGGGTCAATAATTTTGTTATTCCTGATTCATTTGCTTGCTCTTGGCCTTTGTTCTATTGTTGGAATCTGGGTGATGGGTTGTTCATTTGCCCTGAATTGTTGCTCCATGCGAAATTAAGATGATTCATCCACCATGAGTTGTAGGTGTTGGAATATGGATTGTTCCCATGTCTGTTGAAATTGTTGACATAATTCACTGTTTCTTTATGTTGGTTGAAAGATTCTAACTCAGGTGCTCCTCCAAATGGTGAACTTGTGGATCCACCATTAACTTTCATGTTAAGAGTTTCCAGATTTTTGCAAATCTGATCCAGCTTGGAATTCAGTGCTGTGTTGGCTCCAACTTCATAAATTCCTGCAATTCTTTGGATCATGCTCCTTTCTATTGGCCACGATGAGTTGTTGTTGGTCATTTCTTCAATTAAGTCTCAGGCTTGATCTTCTCATTTTGCCATTAAATCTCCTCCAGCAGCAGCATCAATTGTGGTTCTCATTATTCCAGAAAGTCCATTGTAGAAGGTTTGGACTTGTAGCCACTTTGCGATCTCATGATGAGGACATTTCCGGAGTAAATCTTTGAATCTTTCCCAAGCTTTGTAAAGGGATTCTAAATCTTGTTGCATGAAATATGTGATGTCATTTCTCAACTTTGCAGTTATGGCTGGTGGAAAGTACTTTGCAAGGAATTTGGTGGCTAGAGTGTTCCAAGTTGTGATGGAACCTGCTGGTAATGAATGTAGCCAAGCTTTAGCTCGGTCTTTCAGGGAATATGGAAAAACCTGCAGTCTCATTGCTTCTTCAGCTGCTCGGTTGTAATTGAAAGTACCGCAAACTTCCAGGAAGTTGCTGATGTGGGCATTAGGATCTTCAGTTGCATTTCCCCCAAACTGTACTGACTGCTGAATCATCTGGATGTATGTTTTGATGTCACCCACATTTGCTGGTAAGGGAGGAAGTACAATACAAGAAATGAGTCCGTCAACCACTGGAATGGTTCTGTCTCGAATGGGAATCGGTGGTGCAACATTCAAAGGTTCAGGTTCCATGTTAATGATTGCTTCTTGGCCTTCTCGTCTTTCCCTTCTCAACTGTCTGATGGTTCTTTCAATTTCTGGGTCAAGCGGTTGGAGTTCAAAGCTTCTGGTTCGTCTCATGTAGTTTCTGAGAACCTGAAACACAAGAAAATAAAAACAATAAGTAAAAAGAAATTAGATACAAGTAACGTATCTAAACCCAAAACTAATAGTGAAAGATAATTAAGTCCCCGACAACGGCGCCAAAAACTTGACCGGTGCTTACACACGCGTATAATGCAAGCGCACGTATCGTTCAAGTAGTATAAAAAGTATCGATCTCACGATGACTTAATACCTAATCTATTAATTTTATGAGGTCAAATGATTACTAGTATCTAACAGGTTGATTGATTGATTTGAAATGGTGAAGATTTTAAAAACAAGTAAATAAAAATGCTTGAAAGTAGGTTTAAGAAAATTCAATATTAAAAACTATTTAGGGTTGTGAATCTTTCCAATATTATTTAAAGATGAAGTGGTTATCTTATAGTTGGGTAAAATATTGATTTATTAACATGGAACACTAAATTATGTAAAAGCCTCTTCCGATGGTCAACTACAAATATCCAGTATAACCCAATTGAACCATATGTTTATGTCAACCAAATTATCTGGATTCACTAAGATTAAGTTCCAATTATGGTTACCCCCGCCCGACAGGTATATTCCTATCCTGTAAGGAAATCGATTAAAGGGTTATTTATCCTCAATGAAGATCATGGGCTATTGAGTCTAAGGTCTTAAACCTAAAATCCCTTTGTCAAGTTCATTTTAAGTTTACCAGTTCAATTTTATTAATGGTCAGTTAATGAAAAAGCATTAAGATTAAGACTCAATAAATAAATCTTTATATTACCCAAACTATAATTTAACCCTTATAAACCGGTGATATTGGAATTCATCACAACCCCAGATATCTAATTTAGTTACGACACATAATTAGGGCTAGTAAAAACTTAAAAGTAAAAGCCATAAAGTAAAATGCGGAAAAGTAAATGCGGTAAAGTAAATACTGAAAAGTAAATTACAATAAAATAAAATGCTAAAGTAAAAAGAATTACTTTTACTACTCCTAATTTAGATATCTCTCTTAATATAATATATTAACTTGTGATAACATTACCAACCAGTCATATAGGCGGTAACCTGATTAAGTCAAATTAAGTCCAACCAGCCATTAAGGCGGTAAAAATATTTGTCCATGAACCTGCCATTTGTCGATACAAATACTTTGTTATCATCGGGACCGTTGAATAATCCTCCCCTAGTCTCCTTCGGGTAGCCTACAAATAGGCACACCTGAGAACGTGGTTCCAGCTTTATAGTCTTATTCTTCAGCACATGTGCTGGACACCCCCATATGCGGAAATGTCGTAAACTAGTTTTACGACCATTCCACAACTCTAAGGGAGTCTTAGGAACAGACTTAGATGGAACTATATTAAGGATATACATTGTTGTTTGCAGTGCATATCCCCAGAATGAACTAGGTATTGAGCTATAACTAAACATATATCTCATCATGTCTAGTAGGGTTCGATTTCTCCTTTCTGCAACACCATTTTGTTGTGGTGTTCCAGGTGCTGTGAGCTGGGATACTATCCCGTGCTCAACTAAGAATTCCTCGAAGTCTCTGTCGAGGTATTCTCCTCCACGATCCGATCGTAGAGTTTTGATTGTCTTACCTAATTGGTTCTCAACCTCAGCACGATACTCTTTGAACTTTTCAAAGGTATCTGATTTGTGATGCATTAGGTAGACATACCCATATCTTGAATAATCGTCAATGAATGTGACGAAGTATTCATAACCACCTCGGGCTTTTACATTCATCGGTCCATAAACGTCAGAATGTATCAGCTCTAGTGGTTGATTGGCTCTTATACATTTTCCAGTAAAAGGTCTCTTGGTCATTTTTCCTTATAAACAGGATTTAAAAACTGGTAAAATCCCGAGCTTTAACTGGTTTAAGGCTCCGTCCTTTATCAATCTATTTATTCGGTCAAGGTTGATGTGACCAAGTCTAAGATGTCATAGATATGTGTCATCGTGAGAAATCTTTTGCCGTTTCGTTTTTGGTTTTTCAACCTTAAATATTTCAGTGTTGAGCAGTGACTTATGCGTTAACGGTCTTAACACATACAAGTTATTTTCTGAGTTTCCTGTGCATATAGTCAATCCATTTCTACCAATAATAACCGAATTTCTATTAAAAGAAATAGAATAACCATCATCCATAAGTCTAGAAACAGAAATCAGATTCCTGCGGAAACCAGGAATGAATAACACATTGTTCAAACTTAAATAACTATTATTAATAAAATTCAAACTGGAAACTCCCACTGCTCTTGCTGAAACGGCATCCCATGTCCCGACTCTCATGGTGTAGTCACCTTCAGCAAGGTCCCTCCATGAATCAAGTAGTTGTAAAGAAGAACAAACATGGTTAGTGGCCCCAGAATCAATAATCCAAGTGGATTTGTCATCCCCCACCAATAGAGATTTAAGAACGAGTAAATCATATTTACCTGTTTCCTTTTTCTCCTTTAGCTCAGCAAGGTATTTAGGACAGTTCCTTTTCCAATGCCCATTCTTGTCGCAATGGAAACATTTTCCCTTGGGCTTGGAATCCTTGGAGCATTTCTTGTTCTTTTTTTTTCATGGCTTTACCTTTAGTCTTTCCAGTGCCTTTATTCTTCTTCTTTGTAGATTTAGAAGATTCGGCAACATTTGCCTCTGCACTGGATTTACGAGGATCCACCAGCATGGACTCATAATGGGTGAGCTCATTTAGCAGTTGGGTCAAAGTATAAGTTAATTTGTTCATAACATAGTTGCTCTTAAACTGCAAGAAACTCTTTGGAAGAGTTTCCATGATCATGGTCACCTGGCTACGCTCGTCAATACGAGCTCCATGGGTTTCAGCAGTATTGAGATAAGTCATCATCCTTAAGAGATGCTCTCGGACTGATGTCCATTCCTTCATCCTAGCAGTCATCGTTGAGACCATGGCCTCATGGCGTTGACGCTCCGAAGGCTGCCCAAACATGCCCTGCAATGACTCCATCATCCGAGATACTAGAGCCATAGGTTCGTGTTTTGCAGCAAGAACCTCAGACATCCCTGCTAGCAAGTAGCAGCGGGCTTTCTCATTTGCTGCGACCCATTTCTGATAGGTATCGCGCACAGTTTGGCCAGCATTTCTGGCCGGCTCAAGAGGACGTTCCTCTGTCAGGACAAACTTTGGGTCTTCATAGACCAGGATAGCGTTCATGTTACTTTTCCATTTTACATAATTTTCTCCGATCAACTTATCATTTGAGAGAATAAAAATAATTGGAGAAATCATGGCTGAAAATAAAATAAACATGCAATTAACATTCATTCATCGCATATTAAAATCATCAAAGAATTTTGGCATAAAATTAAACATGATGCATGAACCATGAATAATGAATAAGAAACCTAAAAGAATTACTATGCCACAGAGATCTATCATCCCACAAGTAAGTGTCGCCGTAGGGTAGGTCAAGTACTCGCATGATAGATTGAGACAATTTCAGCTGTTTTAATATATGCGGGAATAACTCTTATTCCTATATTAAACAATTACCGTTTTATTTGATCAAGGAATTTCATTAACAGTTAATTATTCCTTTGTGAGTGTAACCCACCGTTTCGGGATTCTTTGACTTAACGAGTGAAGTGCCGCCGTAGGGTAGGTCAATTCACAAGATACATCTAGAATCTATATCCTTTCGGAACCCAAACTTGATATTGACCCAAAATGGACACCATTCGTAGGGGGACGAAAACAAAGCCGTCTCGAGGCGCCTTTTGAATCTCACGTTTTTGGACTAACAACGGAGATCGCGGGATGTACTGTCGTATATCCCTCTCCCACTCACTATTTTAAACTTAAGGTTTCTATCTAAAATATCTAATATTTTATCCTAACTAGTGTGGATAAACTTATGGCGGTTAAAGAATAATTTATTTACACTAGTTTGTCATAAGTGAGCTAATCAATTTTAACTATTAATATTGTGTCACTAATATCCTATTAGTCTCTACCAATAATTATACTTTATTAAACTATTTAATTAGAGTGGCATAATGAGCTACAATATTTTAACTCTTAAAATACTAAGCACTTAAAGGTGTAAAACCATAGAATTCTAAATGGTCAAAATTTTAATTAAACATTTTTAATAAATCTTAGTGCGTCATAAAATCCAATGGTACGTGGAATTGTATCCGTCCATACGGAATCGGCTATGGAATTTATATCCGGGTTTCCATCCTATATACCAATGGAATTTATTATGCACCAATTAAGTCCAATATATTAGAATTCAAGTTTTAGACACTTAATCTCATTAATCTAATTAATGATTTCAATGCATATCATTTTCTAACTTAAACATTTTAAATTACATAAAATCATAATTTTATGTCTATAATGATAATGCATCTATGACATGTTATGGCAAGTAAAATGCACGAGTGGGCACCCTAGGCTATATGACATGTTATTCAAACAATTCGAAATAAACATACATATAACATAATAAAAATTATTTTGCATTGACCGGGCTCTTATTTTTTCTATACTAATCTAATTAGTACATAAGATTTACCAAGGCATTCATTGGCCTTCAAATCCCGCTCCAAAGTGGTATTGGCTCCATTCGCGACTTCGGTGCTCCATATACAAAGAATTGAAATTTTACATTGAAATCAAAATTACAATGAATATAAACAATGGCCTTATGGCCTTTCAACCCAAAATCAAAACCAACTACAAAAATAAGAGCCATAAAAATTTACGACCAATGCAAAATCCATTCATCACATGAAATATTAAAACCATTCATCACATGAACTTAATAATGTGCCCACTCATCTAAACATGCATATCATATTATAACTCATATAAACATGTTAAAACAGAAACTTTAAATAATAAAGTGAAGGGTTAAGAGCACTTTTCAACCTCGCTCTTGATGCCAATTGTAGGGAACGCCTTCCCCCGCGTAGCGGAAGCGATTAGGCTCACGAACCGAACTTGAAAATTTTTCTGCTCTCCCTTTGGTTGGCTGAACCACACCAGTGGATTCACTGATGTTTTGGACAAAATCTAAGCTCCGGAATAGCCCCGAAACAGTCCCCGAACAGCCCTTGAACTGCAGTGAAATAACAGACTATTTTGGACACGTTATGGGCGCGAACTACACCCAGTTTCAGGTCTGATTTGCGTCACTCACTGCTCAATTTCATATCTGATTTTTCTCCAAGAATCAATCCTAACACAGCCCTAAAATTATCCTAAAGTGTTTCCCAAAATCCCGAATGAAAACCAAATAAAACGGAGCTCCCTGAGAACTTGTATCTGCGCAAATTGCAGGGTTTCCAGGGGCTGGTTGTCGTGACTTGTGTTAAGTATTTGGGGATGTTTTTCAACGTCACGAGGTCTTCCGAACTATGTCTCGATACTAACGGAGGGTAGTGTGGGCTACACTCACAAATTAATCTCTAAACGATTTAAAGAATAATCACACACACCAAAAGAATTCTCAACTCTTAGAGCTTGGAGAAGGAGATGGAGGCTAGGGTTTTCTAAATTTCTTGGATCTGAAAAATTAAATCATAATTTTTCTTTTATACTTATGGTTAATTCGTTTCATAAAACAAATCAACCACTAGTCTCCCAATATAGTCAAATTTCGGCCAAGGGTGGGGTAGGATTCATTGTTTGATTTTTCTTCCAAAATAAACAAATCATACTCCCTTTAGGACTCCAAATTTTCGGCCAAGGGGGATTTAATTTGGATTTGATTTTGTTTCCAAAACAAACAAATCCTATCCCTAATATGACTCCAAAAATTCGGCCAAGGTATGGGACAATTAGGATTTGATTTTGTTTCCAAAACAAACAAATCCTATTCCTTATCCAATAACGAATCCTACCTTGGTAATAATCCTTAGCCTTATTAAATTATATCATATATATTTAATGTTCTAATTTAATAATTATCATATATAATTATTAATACTTTATATTAACTTTTAATATAAAGTCTCATGTGTGATATAATTATTATTAATCATATTAATAATATTTATTCCTTTTGTGAGTAGATAATTGGACCATCCAATTATATTAGCTCCGCTATAGTAAATCGAGCTAGCATGGGGACCAAGTGGACCTACGGTTCTGAGCTCTAATAATATCGAAATATTAATTAAGCTCTTAATTAAATATTACGAATTATTAACTTCGTGTTATTCCACTAAAAATCCGAATTTGCACTCTCGTCGTCGTAGATGAAATATAAGGCCGAACAAAGTCGGTGTCCACCGATATAGTCATTGAATACGAATTGATCCTTCACGAATATCTCGTAATTAGAGCCGGGTCATAATGTCTGTTATACCCCTCTAATTATTTTATCTTAAGTACCATTGATTCTCTAATGAACAATTCATTCATAATTGTTATGAATATTAATCTTTCTATTCGCAATAGAAAGACTTGAGCGCTCTAATCGTTCAAGTACCGAATCAACCCTTAAGAGAGATATTCATCTACTTCTCGCAAGAATGAGTGAATTCCATGTCTATGTAAAACGTTCTCAGCTACATAACAGACTATGCCCCCAAAGTACGTAGTTATTGGTTGGGATTGCTACACCAACCTCACCTTTTGTAAATCAAATGACATATCCCGCCATGCAGGAGTTCGTAGTACACTCAGGATTAAGATCGACCCATATATGACCATCAAGTATATTGAAATGACTTTCTTTATTTAACGGATATTATAATAATTCCATTTCTATCTGGGTCCAGTCCTATATGATCACATCATATAAGGTGCCTCCATTCTCATGTCTCTACATGGACGACTTATTTTGTTTCTTCCTTCTATTGGAATAGATTGGGGGTTGTCCCCTTGCATTGTTAAACCAAGAGTGGCCAGTGCATCTGCTTGAGAATTCTCTCTTCTTGGAACTTGGGTAATTGTGAGTTCTTCAAATACCGACTGAAGATTTTTTACCTTCTGTAAGTAGGACTTCATTTGAGGGTCTCGTGCCTAATACGACCCTTGGAATTGGTTGACGATCAATTAAGAGTCAAATCTTACTTCTAACTTCTTGGCTCCAAGGTCTTTGGCTAAAGTTAGACCAGCTATTAATGCCTCATATTCTGCCTCATTGTTGGTGACTTTAAAACCACACTTAACTGCTTGCTGTGGAATGTCACCTTCGAGAGTAATGATCACCACCCCAACCCGCAGCCTCTCTTATTATTGGATCTATCGACCGCGAGCTTCCAAGGAATATTCTAATGGACACAATGGACTTCTGATTCAGCAACAACATGTAGGCCATGACTAAAGTTCGCTACAAAATCTACTAAGGCCTGAGACTTGATGGCAGTTCGGGGTTGGTAATGTTCTCCCAGGATAACTCAGATTCCTCTTGTTCAAGGGGTACTCTTTAACAAGATCTCGAACTGGTAAAATAGAGGGAACTCTCTTTAACTCAAATGAAGAAATTGATCAAAATAAGACTAATATAAGTTATGGATCCTCAAAATGAACAACAAAGCCCCTTTAAATAGACATGGAATGGTGCCTTAAGGGCACCCTTTGGTTGGGGTATAACTCTCCTAAATGTTATACCTCTTTCATGCACCATTTGGAGCCCAATGAGTGTTCTTCTAAATTGGAGGACATGTCCTCTTGGGGTACCATCCAAGGGACATGTCTCTCATCTATCCAAACACAATAATTAGAGAATTTACTACAATAAGTTATAAAATATATAATTTATGATTAAGACTCAGTTTGAAAGTGTTAATCTAATTCGGATGTTAAGTATTGTTTTGATGCTTCACCTATTGTTGAAGTCATTTATTTATTTATTTATTTTTAAAAAAAAAGACTCTCTAAGTTTTATCGTTTTTTCTTAGATTAGCATAAACAATATATAACAAAAAATCAGTAAGTTTCAAGTTGTTTTATTATGTTTTTATTTATTTTATCAAGCTTTTATTTATAAAATTTATTTTTTTTCTTTTGATGATTTTTTATTCAATTTTTTTAAAATAATAATTTATTCGATCAGCCTCACTTATCGTGGATACAAATGCACCCGAAAAAAGCATAAAGGAAACGTGAAATTACTGACGAAGGAAAGGTATCCCTATAAGTCTGTAGAAAGAATATCTGTAAAGGAGCTAGTTTGGATTTTTTTCAATGACTAGATGCCACAGAGATTTGCTTTTGAGGACCAGAGCTATAAATGAGTTGTTGATATATGTAATATCTCGAAATTTTTTCAGAACAGTTTTGAAAGGTTTTCGAATTAAAGTTAAGAATTTGGAACATGATGATATTTGAAAATAAGAATTTATAATTTGGAAAATAGGTCGAAATATTTTAAAGTGAAGTTTTGTCGCATTGGAAAACGCGTGATTTCGAGAACCAATTATGTGATTGTTGTTTATATCATTATACGCGAAAATTTTTACGACTATTAAAATAGCAAACGAACTCCAATTGGGTTGATTCTTGAACCATTGGTTCATTTATCCGAGATGAATACTTTTATGTTGATCACTTTTCAAAATTTGTATAAGAGGGGCTTCCAAAATATAAATTTTCAAGAAGTCCCTGGACATGGACCTGGTATCAATTTCGTAGGGGTCAAAACATAATTTTTATAAAAAATTTCTATAAATACCTTAAAGTTTCTAACGATTGGGAAAATGAAATAATCTCATAAGTTCCTCCACCCGACCCCCGTCCCCAAAATTGATTTTGTGAAGACCTGGTCGCGTCGGCAACCAGACGACCATCGCCGACCGTCATGACCGCCCAGAGGGGTGCGTCGGCCACCCCTTCATTTTTTGATAGTAGGCGGCAGCCCCAGAACGCTAGTAAACGGCGGGAAAGAGAGAGAAACACATATGAAATGGATTTTCTGATCCCGGCTCGTCACTTTATTTCACGGGATCGTTGGGAGTCCGTATATGCCCTTGAAATCTCCATTTAACTAAGACCTGGAGTTCTCGCGAAGCTAGTTAAGTAACTCATGCAATGAGCACTTGAATTTTTTATTCGTGTTTTATATATATAGAGATGATTGAAATATTTTGGATAAAATGTGGTTACTTAAGAGGTGGTTTTTAGAACAAAGTTCGAGATTATGTATAGTTAAGTTAATCGACCATTACAGGTATGAATTTTTATTATTGTTATGATGTGAAGTTAGATTTTTGATGAGTTTAATGTCTATATGCATGTAGTTATGTACGTAAATGTATGAACCTGTAATGGTATGAATATGTATATGTAAATGAATATGTATATGTATGAGCACATGTATATGTACACGTATTGGTGTGTATATGATGTTCGGATATGTATAATTTGAAGTATATAGGATCGGTAATTGGAATAAATTATGGTTTCTAAATTTGTTTTAGCATATGTATGTGTACTCTATTTGAATAAGTTTGTTATTGACTCATACATGCGATTTATCTGTATGGAGGTTGTGTTGGTTAAGTGTGATAAGAAATGGGTATAAGATAAGTTCTTCATGCATGGATATGTTTAATTGATGAGATTTTGTATCAAATATTTTCATATAGAAATTTTGAAACTGAGTATGTATGTTCGATAAGTGAAAGATACGAGGACTATTAAAGATATAGCATTTGATTTCGTAGTAATATGTATATTCACATGTTTGAAATATATGTATGTATATGGGTATTTGGATGATGACTCGGAGTGTATGTCGTGTATCTGCTTGTGTATGAGAAATCGTGTGATGAGTTTGTGTTACAGAATATGTGCGCATGTGCGTATGTTTAATTGGTTGATAATTTAATGGTGTTGTAGCTGAGCTAGTTAGGAATCCGTCTAGACGGCTTCATATCATACATATTATAAAATATGTATTGAGTCTCGTACGAGCATTGCTTGTGTAAGCCAGAGCATATGTATGTGTTGTTTGTGTTATATGTTCTTTGATGTATTGACTGTTTTGTATGCTTCGTTGTCGGTTGCATGATGATTGTATATATGTCTGAATGTATGTGTGTGTATGATAGAACCGTGATATGTATGGACTGTGTATGCTTTCGTGGAATGAAATAATGACCTGAAAACTGATGTGAGTATAAGATGTTATAAGTGTGTTTACTAAGTTTGTTATTATATGTACGTATATTGTGAAAGAGACTGAATGTGTTTGTAAGCTTCTGGTACTATATATGTCTTCAAGTAAAGAATCTGAAATTGGATTTGGATTGATATGTGTGAATGTGTATAGATCACGAATGTTAAGTTATCATAAGGCTATCGGAATTGGAAAAAAAAGTTTGTTTGACTTACCGATTTGATGATATTTCAAAGATGTTTATTCGTGATAAAGTATAAAAGTGTAACTTCATGTTTCATATGATTGAAATGGAATCGATGTTAAATGACGTACTCAGTGATATTTGAATTTAGGTTTTGTATGCTTTGGAAATTTAGCTATTAGATTAATTGGAGTGAATAATAAAATTACAGTCAAAGGGTTTGGATGCATGTTTGTGCTCTTATATATAACATAAAATTAATAAATTAAAGTGAAGTAAGAGTCATTATGATAAGCAGAATAACAAATGACCATATCATATCCTAAACCATTAAAAAAAAACATTTATGTTTCAATAAATATTGTAACACATGAAATAAGGAATTTTTTGATACTATCATTTCCTAAATGACGTTATACCACCAATCAATAAATATAAAACATATAATTGTTGCGTTAAATAAATTTTTTTATTTTTTATTATTTAACATGCGTATTAATATATTATTAAAGTGTTACATTAGTGGAGTGATATCACTATGGCATAATAAAAAAAATACAAAAATGCAAAACTGACCCTCTAACTTTCACGCTTTTTCATTTCAGACATCTAACTTTCATTTTTGTCAATTCAGTCCTCTAACTTTCAATTTTTGTCAATCAAGGCTTCGTTATAAATTCGTTACTGTTGTCGTTACTGCTGCCAAAACGACGTCGTTTTCATTTATTTTTTGTTTTTTTTTCGGAATTAAAAGAAAAATCTTTAAAAAAAAAAAAGAAAGAGAAGGGGACGTTCCTCTTCTCTGAACGTCCCCTTCTCTGATTCAGAGAAGGGGAACGTCCCTTTCTCTTCCATTTTTCTTTCTTTTTTAGATTTTTCTTTTAATTTCGAAAAAAATAAAAAAAAAATTAAATGAAAACGGTGTCGTTTTGGCTGCAGTAACGGCAACAATAACGAATTTGTAACATAGCCTTGAATTGACAAAACTGAAAGTTAGAGGACTGAAATGAAAAAACGTGAAAGTTAGAGGGTCGGTTTTGCATTTTTGTTTTAAAAAAAATCCCACAGGAAACACTATATTATATTGGTTGTAATGTTACAACATACTAAATTTTACACTGCACTACATTATATTGGAAATAAAACTTAATCGAATATTCAAATTTGATATATTTTGCATTTTTTAATTGACCTCTAGTTGACTTAATGTTAAAATATAACGGTCAATTAAGATTTTAAAGGTAAAATAACCATAAATTTAATAATAAAATGTAATATTTTAAAATTTACAATATTCAATTATTATTTTATCATAAATTTAGTTGTAAAATATAAATATTTCATTATATGAATAGAGTTAATATAAAATGAATAATTAATTTAATATCTTCAACTAAGCAAGCATATCTATGGAAACTAACATCAAGTTCAAACAATGGGAATACATATTTTGCTACTAAATTGAATTTATTTAATGCAATATTTACTCTAATAATATAAAGAGATATTTTTATATTTTATTATTAAATTTATGATAAAATAACAATGAAATATTATAAATTTTGAAGTATTATATTTTATTACTATAGTACACATATAAAAGGATTATAAAAAGCTTATTTGCTTATACTAATGAGGCCAGAGTCATCTAATAGTTACTAGTAGACATAGGAGACATGAGTGGCCCTGATATTTTAATGATTATATGCCTACTTAATAATAAAAGACGGATTTTTTAATTATCTTATTATAACATATATTAACATTTTTAAATTTAAAAACGATAATTTTGATTTAAATTTAAAAGATATCGATAATTCATTTGTATCGGCTATCCAATCACCACAGGTGTATCCCTTGCTAGCCACGAGATCTCTGACACTAAATTCTAAATATTAAACAGATAGAAATTTAATGTATTTGGACCCACAAGCTAACGCTATATAGTACATAGAATTGAAAGACTAATAATAGAAGGATGTAAGTTTGAAGTTGTTTTATCATGTTTTATTTATTTCATCAAGCTTTTATTTATAAAATTTAACTTTTTTTTCTTTTGATGAAACTTTATTCATTTTTTTTTTAAATATAGTTTATTTAATCAGTCTCACTTGTTGCGAAGAAATACCGTAAATAGAGATGCATCCGAAAAAACATAAAGGAAAAGAGAAATTACTGACGAAGGAAAGATATCCCCATAAATCTGTAAAAAGAATACCCCTAAAGGAGCTAGGAAACTCCCCTAAATAAACTGGCACATTAGGAAGTGTCACTATAAGTTGTATATTCTCAAATAAAATTCATTGTCAAGATTTAGTAACATGAATCGGTTAGTAAAATCCATGTCGTATATTGAGACTTGGTCCAACGGTTTATCCGAATGAACCATAAGTCTTAGGAGACTCGTATAGACATGTATGTATTTATTTGATAAACATTGAACGATTCACGAAGATTTCCTAATAGATGATACACCAAGATCAATAGGAATTTTCTCAATTCGAGTAGCATATTTGTCTTTCGACTTGAGATACCACTGTGGATATATGAGATATCATCCACACTTTGATGGCAGTCACGTCATCGATCTATTTGAATCAAATCTCTACCTGTTCGGTGGGTGTAGACCCATGCTTAGGATATCCTGTGACATCAAAACCCTATTTTTTCCATAGATGCGTCAAAGAAGCTCCAGGAAACTGAATCAAAAACTTTCTCAAAATCAAGCTTTAAAAGAATACCCTCGCTATGATTTTTTTTAACCTAGTCCACCACCTCATTTGCTGTCCAAAATTTGCCTCCCTTCTAAATAAGCTGATTGTTCTTTACCAATAAAGGAGCCCAGCACCTTTTTCAGCCTACATGCAAGAATTTTAAAGATGATTTTATATAAGCTGTTAAGTAGGTAAATTGTTCTACATTATTTCAAGCTTATTCGATTATCCAATTTGGGGACCGGAGCTATAAAGGAGTTGTTGATTCCTATAATATCCTGAAATTTTTTTGGAACAGTTCTAAAAGGTTTTTGAATTAAAGTTAAGGATTTGAAACTGAATGATATTTGAAAATAAGAGCTTATGTGTTGGAAAATAGGTCGAAATATTTTAAAGTAAAGTTTCGTCGCATTGGAAAACGTCTGATTTTGAGAACCGGCTATGCGATTCCTGTTTAATTTATAAGTTTTTGTATCAAATGATTCCAGATATAAATTCTGAAACTGAGTATGTATGTTCGATAAGTGAAAGATACGATGAATGTTAAAGATATAATATTTGAATTCGTAATGATGTGTATATTCACATACTTAAAATATATGTATGTATATGATTATTTGGATGATGATTCATAGTGTATGTCGTGTATGTGCTTGTGTATGAGAAATTGTGTCATGAGTTTGTGTTACGTGATATGTGTGCATATGTGTATGTTTAATTGGTTGATAATTTAGTGGTGTTGTCGCCGAGCTGGTTAGGAATCTGTTGTCGCCGAGCTGGTTAGGAATCTGTTCGGACGACATTCATCAATACATAATCTAAAATATGTAATCAGTCATGTACGAGCATTGTTTATGTAAGCCAGCACATATGTATGTGTTGTTTGGGTTATGTGTTCTTTGATGTATTGATTATTTTATATGCTTCGTTGTCGGTTACACGATGATTGTATGTATGTTGAGTGTATGTGTGTGTATGATAGAACCCGTGATATGTATAGACTGTGTATGCTTTCGTGGAATGAAAAAATGACTTAAAAACGGGTGTGAGTATAATATGTTATAAGTGTTTTTGGTGAGTTTGTTATTGTATGTAGTATATTGTGAAAGATATTGAATGTGTTTGTAAGCTTCTGGTACTAGATATGTCTTCAAGTAAGAAAATCTGAAATTGGATTTGCATGAATGTAAGAGAAGAGAGTTATGACTTCTGAATTGATATATGTGAATGTGTATAGATCACGAATGTTAAGTTATCGTAAGGTTATCGGAATTAAAGAACGTTTATTTGACTTATCGATTTGGTGATATTTCAAATATGTTTATTCGTGATAAAGTATAAAAGTGCAACTTCACATTTCATATGATTGAAATGGAATTGATGTTAAATGATATACTCTGTGATATTTGAATATTTGTTTTGTATGCTTTGGATGTTTAGCTATTAGATTGGCGGGGTGTTACAATCCCCAACGATAATTTTCCAATGGCCAACGACAATTTTCCGGTGTGAACCAAGCAAAAGATATCTTGCCCTACAATTCCCCAAGCTCTTTTGAATAAGTTTAGAAAGGCATCTGGACCTCGGGCACTCAATCCATCCATATCCCAAATTGTAGATTTTACCTCTGTTGACGAGTGATTTTCGTTCTAAGGGCAATATTGGGATAACGCTCCTGGGACAATTCTTCTTCAACCGTGAATTTGTTTGGTTATGGGAAACCAAAAATAAATTTGGCAAAAGACAAAACAACTGCAAGATCAACAAGAGGGTTTAACGTGGTTCGGCGGAACAAATCCAACCTACGTCAATGGGCACAAAGTGGGGTGTTACTTTTATTAATAAAACCAGCCCGGCCGACCTCTTTTCAGGGGTGTTCTAATGCTACCGAGCAGTTTTCTTTTGTAGTGTTTTTACATGTAATGCTTCAAACGAAATATTTGCTAAAAACCCCCTACAAATGAAAATATCATCCATTTATATAGTAAGAGAAATACAAGATTGTTCCCATATTTTTATGACGTCAGCCATGTGGATCTTCGGGTGATTGACAGGCTCTCTGCCCCAACTGTTGTGCCGAAAGCGAGCCTGCCATCTGACTCTCTGGCACATTACTCTGTTTTATACACCGCCACACTTCACCATTATGATGTCAGTCTGTAAAGATCTCTCATACATGTCAGAGGGAAAAGTCCAAACTGTCCCGACTACACGCCGTGCTTTATGAGCTTCAGCCAATTGATTCTGCTTTTTTGCCTCCAAAGCTAAGATGAAGGTAATCTTCAATTCTTCATTGAGTTTTTATATTATGAAATTTATTTCATAAATTTTCAGCTGTTTTAGTTATAAGTGATATGGTTGTGAATCCTCTTATTTTGATGATTATGTGTTGATTAGTTTGCCTAAATTGAGAAACCCTAATTGCATGTGTAAATAATTAGGCTTATTACTGTAATTTAGCCTAATCATTTTGTTGGATTCAAATTACCATTTTAGAGTATTTTTTTTCCACTTTAGAATTACCTAAAATTATTCTTGGGTAAAATACTAAAATATGGATGAATTAGAGGTATAAATCATTTTACACCCAAAATTTTGTAAAAATTTATCAAATTTTCACAATAAAAAAAAAAAAAAAAAAAAAAATTTAATAGATTTTTAAAATTTTGAATGAAAAAATTAATAAAATAAAATATATTATAATAATTTCACATTTTCGCAAACAGATAACATTTCCTATCTAGATATCTTTGAAACGTGATAAATGTGTGCCACAGGAGAAATTCTTCTATATAACAATAGTATCACGTCACCCATGCAACAAGCCAATCATCAACTGTCACGCGTGCTAAAAATTAAAAAACAACTAAAAAATAGGTGAAGAAACTCTATATGTCATTTTTTAATTGGCTTGTAGTATCACGTCATCCATACCACTGTTGCACCAAAGAATCTCCCCACAATTGAACTATAGCCGTTCATCCTACCTAACCTGCCTGGTAGCCGTTCATCCTGCTGCCTAGCCTACCTAATGATGTGTGTGTATATATATGTTTACTATCTCAAACCAAAATTAGTAGTAAGTTGCTTCACTGAAATACTTGTTTTCAATTGCACACCTGAAAGAGTTGAAGATTATGGCAGGTATTTTAGTACAAGTTCACTTGAATTGCACTTTTAATATTTAATAATTTTATCTAATATATAAATAATTTATGATTTGAGTTTTTTAATATAAAATTTTCAGGTAAGAACGAATATTCGGAGATATATGTAATAAAGGAGGGTGTCCCTCTTGGATTCGATGGTATTCTTGTTGATGAGGACACTGATAATTTGGATCTTCTTATAGTCCCTCAGTATGGGAGAAACCTTGATCAGACTGGTTAATTAATTTCCTAAATATGTTTTGCTTATAAAACTTTGTATCTCAAATTAAAAAAATAAAAATAAAAGTGAGGATGCGACACCTTAAAATGTCACTTCCTATCACTTTATATATATATGAGATACAAAGTTTATAAGTATAATGTTACTGTTTGTTTCAACAAATAATATGATCTCTTATGACATATAAGAGATTTTCGTTGTTCGTGTCATGTATTTTTATTTCCTTAAATAAAAAAAAATAAAAAAAAATAAAAAAAACATATATTGTGTGATAAAAGTGTTGATTTATTATTTTGGTTGTTTTTATGTTCAAAACCACAACTCGCCTGAGCGACTTGAAGATCATGGTGTTAAAGAACAATCAACAAATCTACCAAATGTAAAAAAAAAAACCAGTAACTTACAAAACAAAAATAGAAACTTATAAATCCACAGAACTTGCAATCAACATATAAACTTGTAATATAAGTAACAAAAATTAATAACAGAACACTGACTTGTAAGATTGAGTTTAGTGTATTAGGTTATGTCCTATAGCAGAATTTTGCTCATACTCTTGTGCTCGTAGTTCGTTGGACGTCTGTCCCAGGATTCAACAATCTGTAGGTCGAAAGTCTGCACCCGATATTTTGACCATTGGTGAATTTATTGGATGCTTGTTTTCAAGGATAAGAAATTTGTATATGGAAAGTTTTGTATCTCAGAGATCATATGAACAACAATTCTGTATACTCTGCAATACTGTATTTCTATTTATAAACTAAATAGAAAACAGTTAAAATGATGAATTAATCAAAACGTTTTTCCAACCGTTTTTGTGATTCCAACTCTTCTAAGAGTTGTGTTCTTCTGTCTTCAAACTTAAAACCACAAAAAGCAAAAACGTTTTTAGCACAAGGCCCATATTTGATTAATTAAATATTTATATTAAATATATTAATTAATTATCATGTCATGCCAACCATACATCAATCAAGCTCAAGTCCAAGTCCACTTATTTTTTCCAATTTAATTTAAATGTTTAGAAAACACTTATAAACTTTTCATCTTCCTTTTACATTTTAGATGTGAGACTACTCCCATTATTTCTATACAAACTCTTACACATGGCTGATATTTCAGTTTATCAATAGCACTTAATATGTAAGAAGAAATAAAATATTGTGAGAATCGCTGAAGAGATAAATTAATATTTCACTCTTTTCGATCACGGCTCGTGGGAATATATATATGAAGAATAATTAGGGAATCAACATCATTGTCTACATAACTTTGATCACTTTTCTAATTGGAAAATAATGAGACATTTTTTTTAAATAAAAATTATAAATAAATTGTCTTCATCAAATGTTATCAATAATAATCACATGCATGATAAATTTGATTCCTCAATTCATTTTACCACCCCTAGTCCTTAGGATAAACATAATAAGATCATATAATATGCTAAATCAAATTTTTTTGATACCATCATTTCATGAATGATATTATACCACCAATCAATAAATATAAAACATATAAATATTGTATTAAATAAATTTATTATTTATTATTTCTTTATTATTTAACACAAATATTAATATATTATTAAATTATTTTATTAATGGAGTGATACCACTATGACATAATAAAAAAATCCCACAGGAAACACTACATTATATTGGTTGTAATGTTACAACACACTAAGGGGGTGTATTCAATTGAGATTTTAAAAAATTATTTATGGATAAATAAGTCCAGTAGATTTTAAAAGATTATTTAAGAATGTAATGACTTATAAGATTTTGTTACAGTTTTTTTAATCGGGATTTTTTACTTATGGATTTTAAAAGATTTATATCATATATATATATATAAGATTTGAAATGACCACATATATATATTTAACAGATTTACCCTAAGGTGAGATCGTGAGCTATTGAAGCTAAGGCTGAAACCTAAAATCTCTTCGTCAAGTTCATTTTGAGTTTAGCACATCAATCTTATTGGTGATCAGGCAACAAGTATTAAACTTAAGATTCAATAAACAAGTCAAAGTATCACACATAATATAATTAAATCAATTATTAAACTTATGAATATTATGCTTATCACTTCCCTAGAATAAAAATAAAATACGGGGGTTAGGGGATCCACCTTTACTATTTCAAATCTAGAAATCTATCTTATTATAATATATAAATTTGCATTATATTACCAACCGACCATATATGCGGTATCCTGATTTAGTCATGTTAGAATTAATTCTAACCGACCATAAAGGCGGTATCCAATTAAATCAGGTTAAAATTAATTTAATTAAGTCCAACCTACCAATAAGACGGTATCCAATTAAGTCAGGTTTTAAGATAATTTATATATTATAATTTAAGGGAGATTAATCTAAATTATCATAATAAAAGTTTCATCATTCCCCCAGCGGAAATTAACTATAAAACATAAAAGAAAGATAAAGTAAATAAACTATTATTACTACTAGAAATAAAAATACATAATTAAAAATATAAAAATTAAACACACAAGATACAGTCGTTAGATCCTTATTAAGAACCTTAAGGAAAGTGTGAATTTGGAAAATGAAATCAGCTTATATTTATAGGCAAAATTCGGCCTTGCGCGTCGCGACGCGCGTTGATTTTTGACACGTGTACGCGGGCTTTGACGAGATTTTGACACGTGGCACGCGGCTTTCGGCAGACTCAATTATTGGCTCAGTGTCGCGACGGGCGAAGGCTTGGCATCACGACGCTGACGTCATGATGACGCAAGTGATGATGCGTGTCGGTAAGCTGAATTATTATGCTGACGTCATGATGATGTGGCGATGATGCACGTGATGACGTGGTGATTAGGGGTGAATAATTTTGCGGGTCAAAAGGCGACCGACCCGACGAAACACGTCCCGACCCGGTCGAATTTTGAAACTCATCAAAAAAATCGAGTTGAAGAAACCTGACCCGCAAA
>SKCR01002490.1:0-27520 GCA_019454045.1 Zanthoxylum bungeanum
TTAGAAATGATTTAGAATCATTCAAAATTGATTAGATCAATTTCGGACTAAAATGGACAAAATACCAATATAAGGGTAATTTGGTAAATTCACTTAAATATGATTTATTGAATTTTATTTCATAATTTGATTATTGGAAATTAAATAAATATGTTTATTTAATTAATCCAAGAAAAATTTTTGAAATCGGAAATACGATTTCCCACCGCTTCCGCTGCGTTACCGGATTTAGCCCCTATAAAACCCCTACAGCAATAACCCAAATTTGTTATTTATTCGGTAACAGTATCTTGCTTGGAAGATTTCCAGCTCACTGTTCCTTATTCAAACTTTATAGTACCGTTTGCGACTTATAGTCATTTAATCGGTTAGGAAACTTGCAGTAGTGATCCCAGTCACTTCAAGTTCTCCATCTCCATTAGTATAAGACAGCATCCTTAGATCTCTAAGATACTAAAGGATGCTCTTAACATCAATCCAGTGACTATCACTTGGATTGGCCTGTTTGTGACTCCATATGCTCAAAGTGTATGAGACACCAGGTAACGTACATTTTTCAATGTACGAATTCTTGGAGAGTTTTTCTGAAAGCCAAGCTTTCATCGATCGTTATTATGGGAATATCATTTCCAAGAAATGACATATTATCATTATTTATAGGACATTTATTGTCAGTGCACTCCCACTAACCTCCTTATATACACAAGAATCATTTACATTTTGAATTAAATCATAAACCATTATGATTACATCAAAACGATAATTCCAAGAACCTAATGCTTGCTTCAATCCAAACATGGATCGAATAACCTGCAAACCTTATTTGCTAGTTTTGGGTACGACAAAACCGACAGGATGTTATAAACATCCTCCAAAAGGTTTCCTTTTCAGGAAAGCGATTTTCCCGTTCAACTGTCATATTTCATAAATGAAACATGCATCATTAGCAAGTATTATCCAAATGGATTCACCGTGGCAACAGGTAAAAGGTTGAATCGTAATCGACACAATGTCGATAACGATACCTTTCCGCTACAAGCCCAGCTTAGTACGTTGGTATGTTTCCATCCATGTACGTCTTCCTTGAAGTCTTATAAAGTACCAATAGGCACAATGCCTTGCGCTACATCAACTAGTATCCAAACTTGTTGATTTACATGGAATCCATTTCTAATATCATGGCACTTTGCCATAATAGGGATTCGATACCTTGTATCACTTACTTATACGTAGTCAGTTGGTATTCCTCAATAAGATTGACATCTTTATGAGGTGAGATCAGAAACCCATACCCCAGGTTGTTTTCTGACTCTCTCTGACCTACGCGGTTCTTGTGTATTCAAAGATTACTAGTATAGTTTCATCCTTGATGAACTATTTGTGTTCCATTAAGATTCGGTGCCTAGAACAGTATTACTCCGATTTTCATCGAGTTTTACTATCCTCCCACTTACCACTGCATATCAGTTTTCCTCTAAGGAAAACCGCATGGCGAGCAACAATTACATTGTTGTCTAGTGAGTTGTATAAGTACTATTGTAGGCACTGTATTTTTGCATATAAATCCCGATGATGAGTCTCATTTGGAGGCACTACCTTTTAAGTCGCGGAAGCCGCGGGAAACGGACGTCGGAAGGGAAAAAGTCTTTTTTTTTTGGATTCGCTGGAGTAGCTTCGGGTTCGCTTGTTGGACCTCCATTTTAAAACACACCCTTAGCCCCTAAACACACACCAAGCCCATCTCACCCAAGCCCAATCCAAAGAATAATTAAAACATTTAAATGTATGTCACAAATTAAATTAATTTTAATTAAAGCTAATAAAATTAAATTAAACCAATTAAAATCCAACACAAATTAAATACCAATTAAATTAAATCTAAATTAATTAAACTAAAATCTAATACCAAAATTAAAATAAATCACTTCCTAATTTAATAAATCACTCACCAATTTAAAATATTTACTCACCTAATTAACGAATTAAATGCCTAAATAAAACAAATAAATGCCTAATTAAAGTCAACCAAATATATAACCTTCCTAAACAAACAATCATGTCCCCAATTAATTGATTTTCTTTCCTTTTTAATCCATGCAACCCATAACCCTAATCAGGCAACTATATAAACAACAACAAAGTGCAACCCTAAGGACCCAGCTCTCTCTCTCGACACTTCAACCAAAAATACAAACCTAAACACTACTTCACCCTCACGGCACAAACATACAGAAAATAAACCCTGCTCACAACCTCATGCAACAACCCTCATCACTAGCCAAATAAAACACTGCCTTAAACAACCCTTCACGTATCCCTTCTCTAGAGAACCCCACGCACACACTGCCACAAGCTTCACTAATCGAGAAACTGCACCTCACCGAACCTCAAGCAGCTCACACTACAAGAATTAGACCATTTAGCGTCGAATTATTTCGACGCCATAAGTGACGATTTCGACACAAATTATATTTAGCGTCGAAAAAATTAGACGCAAACAATGGACGATAAAATGTCGACGAAAACCAATTTTAGCGTCGAAATAAATAACTGCGACGCTAAAAAACAGTATTATGCGTCCAAGTTATTTCGACGCTAAAGTAAATTGTTCGACGCTATATTGTATATTTGGCGACGAAATATATCGACGCAAAATTCTAACTTTTAGCGTCGAAATGTGTCGACGCTAACGTATATTAAAAAAGTATTATATGTAAGCTTACATCGACCATTGTTGTTACTATTAGCGTCGAAACATTTCGACGCTAAAAGTGACTTTTAGCGTCGAAACTTGTCGAGGCTAACGTATATTGAAAAAGTATTATATGTACCCATTTTTGATACTATTAGCGTCGAAATATTCGACGCTAAAAGTAAAAAATTATTTTTTTAAAAATTAGTAATTTACTTAATTTTTGTCTAAAATATTTAATTTAGTTGAAAAAAAATGTAATTAATGACGAAATTATATTGAAATTTGTTTTAGAAAAAAGAAATATTATATTAAATTTATTTGTTCAAAATGTTTATACCAAACCAAATATAAAATTAATTGCTACTGTGATGGAGGGACGCTCGAGCCCGATGCACCATAACTCATTGAGGCCTCGAACATCTGACGGAAAGCCAGCAGTTGCTGTTCCAACTGCTCCATCTTCTTCTCGTGGTCCACCGTGACCTGTTGTAGCTTCTCCTTAGTCTGTTGCAGCTCGTCTCGGGTGCTGGCTAACTCGTCTCGAAGAGATACATTGTCCGAATTACCACTATTGCGTGCAGATGACGTTGGCTTCTTACGAGTGCCAAGACCAACGTTGTAAGCTGTCTGATTCTTGAAAACCAATTGCGACAGCTGCTCATCTGGTATGGGGTCGGTCCCTGTCTCTTGAGTTTGATGTTGGAGTTCCATCATTTCGTTCTGTTTCAAAAAATAAGTTAATATTAGAATTTGAGAAAAAATTTAACATATATAATATTAATTATTTTATTTTAAAAACTGAAACTTACATAGCAGCGTTCGGCTTCTTCATTTATCCATTTCTTCTTGTCATTGTAATGCGTCACACGGAAAAAAATCTGGAAATGATTGCACCTCACCTGTGTTACTCTGTTATAAACATAAAATAAATTCAATATTATTCCAGATAGTAAAAACAATTAACTGTTAAATTTTACGTTAGGATATATTTACCTCAGAATGTTCGGCACGATGTTGGATAAATGGCTTCGAACCTGCACGGTGGTTAAAACGCAAGTGACTTCGATTTTCCGCATTTGCGTGACATTTATCCTGTATTCACCAACACTGTAAGTACCGAAAACAAAGACAATTATAAATTTACGTTTATTTCAAAATTTACCTCGTGTTTTTTGCTAGACTAAAGCTCACATAAGAATGTCCAATCTTGTTCCTCTATAAAATCAGGCTTGTGTTGTGGAGCATTTGAAGGTCCATGTTCGTCGAATATTGGTTTCAGGACTTTTGTTCTATAATCTTTATAACTTTTCCCCATGTGGTAGTCAATATATTGTTGGACATTCACTTGGGTCAGATCGAACTCGAACCATTCCTACATGAAAATTCGAGTAAAAATAAGTATCAAATAAAAATGTTAAATAACAAACAATATCGAAAACTTACAAGTAGCGAAGGGAATAGCTGGTTCATTTTTGTCTCCCACGGTATCTTTCTCCAAGATACGTAGTTTTGGGGAGCTTCATATCGAGCTGTAACTCCTATGGCTGTATTAAACGCTGAATTATGTTGTCCGACTTGAGTGTGTCCATCATCTGATATCTCTATCCGAATACGGCCGTGAGCCTTAACGTACTTAGCCAACCCCAGGCCACGGGTGCGTCCTCGACCCTTCACTGTACTGGACTCACCTGTGCTAGCAGAGAAATCACCAGGGCCAGTTGCCCTTGTTGATGTAGATGGAGTCGCGGTAGCCCGTTTGCGATTGCCCGGTGCCATCTGCAAAACCCGTCGCATTAGCGTCATCAAATTCCAAAGTTCTTATACATATACATACATATCCATACAAGTCAATACAACTTAACAAAAGCGCTTATCACATCGAATGCTCACTTTCGTAAGTTTCGAATTCCAAAACACATACAAACATTCCAAAACACATACTATATATACTATATGAACTTTCGAATTCCAAAACACATACAAACATTCCAAAACACATACTATATATACTATATGAACTTTCAAATTCCAAAACACATACTATACTATACGAAGTTTCGAATTCAAAACACATACTGTACTAAATGGACGACGAAAGTTAAACGGAAAACAATCAGGGGCTGCTGTTCTGCCCAGAATTCTGGGCAGAACAGCTGCTGTGTTCTGCCCAGAATTCTGGGCAGAACACTGCTGTGTTCTGCCCAGAATTCTGCCAGTCCCCGTCCCTTTAATTCGTCGATCATCATCTTCATTCATTATCATATTCATCCCTCTAATTTCGACAAAATCATCATCAAGCATCAACAATAATCATCAACATTCATCAACAAAATCATCAACAATCATCAAATCATCAACATTCATCAACAAAATCATCAACAATCATCAACAAAATCATCATCAACAAGCATCATCATAAACAATAATCATCATCATTCATCATCAACAAGCATCATCAACAATAATCATCATCATTCATCATCATCAACATTCATCATCATCAAGCATCAAATAAAAATTAAAAAGTGAGACTCACCTTAAATTTGTTGCTTGCAATGTGTATAAGCCGAGAATTGCAGGAGAAATGTAAGGTTGGGCGAATTTGGGTCGTTTGCGCAGAAGAGAGAGAGGTCTCTGGTTTTAGGGATTTGAACGACATTTAGCGTCGAATTTACAGTCTTTTAGCGTCGAAAAATTCGACGCTAATAATTAGGCGGTCAATTAAATTTAGGGTTATTTTTCCGGGAAATTAAATTTCATATTTAGCGTCGAATAACAACATTCGACGCTAATATAACCTTTAGCGTCGAAATAAATTCATTTTAGCGTCAACAATTTCGACGCTAAAAAATTGGCGGTTTATTAAAAATTTTGGGTTATTTTTCCTGGAAATTTAAGACATTTAGCGTCGAATAATTTCGACGCCAAATGGAAGGCATTTGGCGTCGAAAGTTATATTTCGACGCTAAATGTGTATCATTAAAAATAAAAATTGAAAACAAATATATCATAGTTATACTATTAATCATTACGTTAATATTTCAATCATATCTAAAGCGTAATTAAAATCAACAACCATACATTAATCCATATAAATTATTCATCCATTACAAAATACTGTAACTTCATAATTAATCACTATTATCGTCGGTATTTGAGGATTCGTGACTGGAATCGAAGTCATCTTCAGTGTCAAATTGTTCTTCACTTGCTACTTCAACGCTCACTTCAGAATGAGGAATTAGCTCAACGTCTGTACTAGCTCGAGTTAATGTGATATTTTCAGGAACGTTGACAGTTGGTCCAACAAATATCTGTTCAGGAACTTCAAAATTGCCCGAGACTTCTTGTGTTTCATCTGATATGTCAACTCTATCTTTCTCCTGCGTGTCCCAAATGGCCCTATGTTGTAACTTTTCTACCACCATCCATCCAGTTCCTAACTTAGGATCAGGTATATATATCACTGAACGTGCTTGTGTACAAAAAATGTATGGATCATTCTTGTACCAACAACGTTGAACATTAATTGACGTGAGATGATTACTAACTTGAATTCTCCTCTTTCTGGCATTAGTGTCAAACCACTTACATTGGAATAGCACAGTATGTCGTCTGGGTCGATATATGAACTCAATGACCGATTGCAATACGCCGTAGAAGTCAATTACATCTGAGCCGTGTTCTCCTTGGACTACAATTCCAGAATTTTGAGTCACATGATTAACATCTCGCTGTTCGGTATGAAATCTAACTCCGTTGACAATACATCCACTGTACTCATACGCCTGCATTTGAGGCCCATAAGCCAAAGAAACCAACGAGGATTGCGAGTCCAATTGACCATTTTCCACTTGATTAATAATCTGACAATGAAATATATGTGTTAATATAACAAACTGAAATGTCTAATGTTAGGATCAAAATAAATAAAAAATATTATAACTTACAATTATCTCAAACCATTTAGGAAATTCTTTTTTGTGGGTTTCATCAACATTATGGTCACCAGCAATTTATAGCATTGTTAGATGTTGCCTACAATAAATTATCACGGTTAATGTATGGAAAAAATTCAGTAATGATGCACCAGAAAAACTTACATTAAATAAAATACGGTTGCACTTCATCACAATTACTCAATATAAACCAATGCGCACGTTGAACTTCCTGACGGGTTAGTAATTTGACACCTACTGCCCCAAATGGTCTGTAATTTTGACGGAACACTCTGATCTCTTGGCTATTACTTGCATCTCCATCATAATTTCGTGGCCGACGATTGAAATGAGTTTCAATATTCTGCATGTACATGGAACAAAATGTTATTGCTTCATTTATTATAACAACTTCAGCTATTGAACCTTCAGGTCGTGCCTTGTTTTTGACATATTGTTTGTAATCTCCCAAGCTCTGCAGATATGACAACAAGTTTGCATTAACACTAAATTCTATGCACAAAAAAAACGGTTACAAATTTTCTTATATAAAACTGTATATATATATATATATATATATATGAAGGGGTTATTTAGGGTGAATCCGGTAACGCAGCGGAAGCGGTGAAAATCCGATTTTCAGATTTCAAAACTTTTTCTTGGATTAAATAAATAAACACATTTATTTAATTACCCAATAATCAAATAATGAAATAAAATTTCAAATGAATCAAATTCAAGTGAAATTACCAAATTACCCTTATATGGTATTTTGTCCATTTTAGTCCGAAATTGATCCAATCAATTTTGAATGATTCTAAATCATTTCTAAGATGAACTTAGCATGTTCAAAACATCAAAACACACCAAAGCCACAAAATCCCCAAATTTCCTTACAAATGCCGAGAGCACCAAATGGTGCCCAAGTTGACCATTTGGTCATTTCATGCTTCAAAACTCATCCAAATGAAATCCAATCAACATGAAACTTTGCATGCATCATATACACACCCAAATTCTCAACATATATGAAAACCCCCAAATTTGGAATTAGTTAGAAACCCTAATTTTTCAATTTCCACAAAATGGACAAATTAGGCTAATTACATTAAATCAAATGTTTCAATCATCAATCTTTCATCCAATTCAAGTCTCAACACAATGAAACAACTCAAGATCAAATCTAGGTCATTTAAGAGTGGGTCAAAAAACTCTAGAATAGCAACATGGTTTCATAAACCTTAAAAGAATACATATAACTACACTAGTTACATTCTTTGTTCATCATACATGCTCAACACTTTTAAACAAATTTCCATCATCAAAACCACAAGAAATAAAGAAAAGAATAACTCAAGAAACTCATGAGAGGTAGCCTAGATCATAAGGAACAAATTCCTTTCTAATAGTAAGTTTAAGAAACTTACAAAATCCAAGCCTTTCTTTAGGTTTTTCTTTTTCTCCTTCACTTTCTTTCTTTGTCTTTCTTCAATGGAACTTTGTTTTTGATAAAGTGTATTAGGTTAATGAAATGAAAAATGAAAAAACAATTTATATGTGCAACTTTTGCACTATGGCCGAAATTAGCATACCAAATTCACCAAAATTGTAATTTCAATTTCATTTGCATTATTAGTAAATCAACTTGCATAAATATCTTTTATAACCTTTATTAGATATTATTTTGGTCAACAATTGCAACTAATGTCATTTACTTTAATTATCCTAACATAAGATATTTATATTTTAATTAATTTAATCATTTAACAATTAAATAATTAATTAATTAATCAAATACAAATATATTAAATATATGTATAATATTTACATTAAATATTAAAAACATATATTCATTTAGGAAATAAGTCAAATAACTCATTTTGACTATTAATTAATGTGTATTTAAATTAATCAAGTATTAAATGTAAATACACAATAATTAAGTAAATGACTATCTAGTGTCTTTAGCATGTATCTTGCGTTTAACCATTAAACGACTTTATAAATAATCAATATTATTTATTTATGTTGCTCTAGTGCTCAACGAGTATGTTTCATTATTGAGACTCTCTAGGTTCAGGTATATCCGTCACGAAATCAAATTTCATGTCCATAATCTATCCACCCGTAGATTATGACGATCACGGATATTCTCGCTAAACCATACAGGTCGAGGTCATCGCAAATGTATAATTCCTCCGTCACAGGTATCCGGATAAATCCCAGAGATATAGATATGAACGTCAAATCTCTATCGGGATTATCCAGTCGACTAGCTATTCTATTAGCAATCTCAAAAAGAATGTTTAGAACTGCTTCTAAACTTACCACGGGCCCATGGTTTTATCTGATTGCTAATCATATGGACTACCTATGCTCTGGTACACAGAACTGACGGATCCTATCTTGACACACATAGGACACCCTGAGGATCTATCTACACCAACGAACAGGCGGAGGTCTGATCTAAATAGATCGGTGACGTGACTGTCATCTAAGTGTAGAAGATGTCTCATGTGCCCACAATGGCATCTCAAGTCTAAGAATCACAAGTGCTACTCAACCCAAGAAGATTCTTATTGACGCTGGTGTACCATCCATTAAGAATCTTCGGTGAGTCGTTCAGTGTATCCCACTATAAACACCTACACGTCTATACTAGTCTCCAAGACTTATGGTTCATTGAGTGTTGGACAAAATGACCCATAGCGTCACAATTTGCACAGATCATTGTGTTACTGTAGCAAATTAACTATGTAACAAGGAAATTGCATTCTCGTCATTTGTGATTAGATCACCATAGATATATAAATGAAGAGAGGTCCCTATGATTAGTTCCTGGATTGAGATGATATGAGACAGTATCAGTCCACGAAGGATTAATCATTAAAATATCCCTAGCCGTAGTATTATCGAGACTGGACATCGATAATGTGGAATAGGCTAGTATTGCACTTGTGCACGTTGTGAGGGCACAACGGCAAAGTTCTCATATATATAGTATTGGATACTTGTGCAAGTGCGATAGGAGGTCGTGTTTCACCACGATGGTACGGGAAACAGCTTCGCTCTGGATAGACCCTTCGGAATCCCATTGGTATTATGACTAGGTGTCTATGGGAGGCCGAAATCAAGGTAGGTGTGTATAGTCTTAACCTGAGACTTGCATCGCTAATGCTTACGACAATCGATATACTTTAGTTGAGGTCGTCTAGGACTCTAACCGGTTCTGTGTACGCCAATGCCGGGTATATTGAGAATCGTAGTGTATTGGATGTGATGTCAAGACGGAAGTATCACTCCAGTCATAGTGGAGATGATGTCACGCAGGATACGGTATTAGTGCTCTTAAGAGATGCGCATCCAATCGTGATATTATGACCAGGTCATGAATATCCGATTATAGAGACTAGTTACCAGACATCCGATATGTGTTTCGGACGGGGCAGACACTTATCCAGCCCCAGCCCTAGCACGTGACTATCCGATACTGGGCCGATATACACAATACATTAGTATACTACGCTTGATACAGATCTTAAATATTCTTTAATGGATATGTCCGGAGAATTAGGTAGACTTGGTGCTTTGCTAGGAGTCGACCTTGTCTCGTAAATCGGTAGAACGTAGTACTTGGTACGTACGTGATTCGGATACTCCGACGACCGTATTTACTGCCAGATTATCCGGGGATCTCATGGGTCGCTTCCCGATAATCCACCGATGACGCACAACTCGCACTCTTGAATAATCTGGGATTATAAAGAAGAGAGAGAGAAAATTAATCTAGGATTAATTACGGAGATATTTTATATAGGATAAAATATCGTCTAGAGAGAGATAACGATTAATTTGGAATTAATCGGTAAATTAATATATTCGATATATTAAACGAAATTAGATTTCGACGAGGAATTAAAATTAGATTTTAATTCGGACGTAAATAATAATTTCGCTAGCCGCAATTATTCGATTGAATTAACGTCGCGACGTAAGCTCGGTATTTCGGAAATATCGAACCCGAACGCGTGAGTGCACGTGGGCCCACTTTCATTTGGAAACGTGTGGGGCCCACATGATACATGTCATATTATGCATTATTTAAATCTAATGCATTGCATGTAGATAGTGTACATTGCACTCAATGTCATTGCATGGAATTGAGTGTTTGACACTCTAAGCCATTGCATGATTTGTGTCATAAATTTATTATTAATTTAATAATTTTTTTGGCATAAATATAAATTGTTTTTTGGTAAATCATTTTAACTCAACACAATTTTATCTCTCTAAAATGCTCTCTTCTCTCACGCCCAAATGAAGGAATTGTTCACTGGTTTGGAACCAGAAATGGCGTGAACAAAAGGAAGCAAGAGTGGTTTCTCATGGTGAGAAATCAAGTGCTAGCACACTTTCAAGTCTTGCGAAGGTGGTAGGGAGGTTCGACCATGAGGCGGGACTCATCCGATGGAGTTTGGAGCTTCGTTTTGAGACCCGAAACTGCCAAGACAGTGAGCATGGACTGGTTGCAGTGGCGTGAGCAAGGCAGTACGTTTTTGGCCTTGATTCGTCTTCAAATCGACATAACCGATCAATGTGAGTATTCCGCTACCTCCGTTGATGTATTCACGCATTATTTCATGTCTTGATTTGATCTTGGGACCTTAGATTTTTACCAACAATGGCATCAAGAGCTAATGTTGCAAGCATGAAATTTTAGGGCTTAAAATTTGGGTAAATGTTTGTTGAGCATGATTTGAGTTAATTGGTTGTTTAAGTATGTTTATAACATGTTTAATTTCATTTTGGTTGGACCAATTTGTTGAAAAATGATTTAGAATTATTTTCCCCAAATTTTTGCATCTTGGCCGAATATGTGACTAATATTGGGTATTTTGATTTTGAGCATGATTTGGTTAAATTGATTAATTGAGCATGTTTTAAATGATCTTTAATTGAAGATTGATTTGATCAATTTCAACAAAATATGATTGGATCAATTTTGCCCAAATTGGAAGTGTTGGCCGAATGTGTGATGTGTTTGGAAATTTGGAATTTTTTCATTTTGATTCATTGGATGGGTTGTAATGTTGATGGATGATGTTAATTTGAAGTCAATTAGATTGAATTTTGAATTGAACATAAAATCCCCAAAAATTATCACCTTGCCGAATGTGTATGTATTTGGGATTCTTGGAATTTTTTGATTTATGATTCATTTGATGAGTTGAAATCATTTAGGTTGATGTTAATTTGAATAGAATTGGATTGGATTTCGAATTGGACAAAAACCCCAAAATCCTTGTGTTGGCCGAATGTGTATGCCCTTTATTGTCTTGGTATTTTTGATTTTATGACATTGGATGTGTATGTAATCAAATTGGATGGTGATTTAATGTCGATTGTAGGTTCGATTGATTGAAACCGAATTGGACACAAAAAATCCCTCCTTGGCCGAGAGCTAGTAGCATGTAATGGGTTTGATTTTTCAATTTGTATGTTGGACATGTAATAATGAATTAAGCATGATTAATTGGACTAATATGGTGTTTTAGAATATTGATTTAGTTGATTAATCATGTAATACACTTTATTTTAATTGAATATGAAATTGGATTTTGTCATATTTAATTAATTGGGCCTAATTTTGGAAATTGGACTTTAATTTGTAATTGGGCCTATTGGGCTTGATTTTATCAAGTTTGGTTTAGGCCAAATGGATTGGATCCAATTGGGCCCAAAACCTTGACCATAAAGCCCAAATGCGACTTAATGAACCTTTAAAGTTCAATTGGGCCTAATGGGCCAAGATTGATTTATGGGCTTATGGGGTAAATCCCGGATTGGACTTTGGTTATCGTTTGACCCGAGTTGACCAAAAGTCCACGCCTTAAGAAATCAATTAAAAGCCCATTGGACTTTAATTGAAATATTGGATATTAATCGGTCTTTGAGACGCGTTACGATTAAATTTGGAATTTAAATCGTAGAAGGTTTATTATATAAAGGTGTAATATTTAATTTAGAATTGAATAGTGAATTAGTATTAAATACATATTAATTAGATTTTATGATGTAGTTTAATTTAATTCATGAATTCGTACTTTAGTACTTATTTGCAAAACGAGTTTGACTCGAACAAAATCAAATCGTTGTTTGAACATTGGATGATCACTTAATTATCAGATTAATTAATTTGATTAGATTGATTGATAGCATGCTTATGTGTGTGAATACGTGGTTGTGTTGAATGAATAATGTATATCGGATGGATATTAGTCGGGTGGGCAATTTAGAAATTATTGTAATAAATTCGATTTATTTAAATTGGACCTGCGTGTCTAGCCTTATCACCTACTTTCTCTTTGTATTCTCTTCTCACCTATTCCCCTCTATGCAGATGAGGTTTCTTTAGAAGTGTAGTGTAACGGGTAGAAGTAGTACAAGTGCTAGCTTGAGTGAGAAAGGGAGAGATTTGATCTAGGATCAATGTGTTAAGTATCCATCCACATATCATTATTATTTTATTTCATACTCGCTTTATTATGTATTTAGAATGCATGTTTAAGGGTGTATGAAGATGAGACCTTAATAAAGATAATTAAATTGGTAGCCAATTTGCACGCGAAAAACCCTCGTTAAATATCAAGCATTTATTTTCCTTCCATTGAGTAATTCTTGCTCAAGATCCGAGATTGGCAGGGGTTGTTGGCCAAAGTCAAGCCCTTGTCCGTCAAAGATGTGCTTGAATACGAGGCTTTGTTCCATATCGGTGTCATGTCCAAGTTGTGGTTTGTTGGCCAAAGTCAAGACCACTTCTTGTCCATTGACATTGATTACGAAGCTTCCATGTCAATGGGTCCGAGCTTGACTGGGATCACTAGGTTTGTTGTGCCAAAGCCAAGGCCTAGTTGATTCAGAGGAAAAAGGTTAGGCTATACATTCGATGTATAGACATATATAAGATATATGTTTGGGACTTGGATGTCCACCTACTGGATCTAGGAGTTGGATTAGATCCAATTGATCTTCGAGATCTACCTAGTTAATTATCATACAATTTGTTGGCCAAAGTCAAGATTGTGTGATATTTAACGGGATCCTAGCCCACTAGGAAACACGGTTTCCCGAGTACTCAACAGAGGGTTAGAGGCTCGACGAAAAATAGTGGGAGGCAAGTATTGAATTTGCAACATTCGTTCGAATACTCGCTAAACCGCGCTCATCTATACTTTACTCGTCATTTAATCAAAAGTATTAGTTGGACTAATATTTTATGTTGTTTTAAATATATATATAGTTGGACTATATACAAACTCATTCAATATATAGTTGATTTTATAATTGGATTATAGTAATCAATATAATTGAATTAAAATGATAGTTGATTTTATAATTAGATTATAGTAATCAATATTAAAATTATAGTTGATTAAATAATTGGATTATTGTAATCATTATAATAAATAGTACTTTATTAAATTGATTAAATAGTTGGACTATTAAAATCAAGAAAGAATTGAAAAGTTGGATATTTAAAATATAATCTGGGATTAAAATATTTTAAATGATTTAATTTTCAAATTGGGAATAAATAATAGGTTACTTTATTTGATAAAATAACTCATTATACCTTAAGCCCAAAATTAAGCAAGATAAGTAGAGCATAAAATCTTTGGAAGATTTTTGTGATGATGACTTTAATGCTTAATTTAATATACTTGTCATAAATCTAATTTTGGATTTAAGAAGTATTAAAATTGCAATTTATAATTCTTGGAGAATTAATTGACTATTCATGTAAAGTCAAAATTTGCAATTGGGCGTGTTACACAAGGTGCACATCGTTTCAATATTCCGAAACCCAAGGCTTGGCCAAAGGTTTGTGAAATATTGAAAAGATAATTGACATATCTACCATTAGGGTATGTACTTAAATTAGGAACTGTTATAATGTAACTAGTTTGACTAGAGACATTATCTCTATATCAGTGTTTAATCCATTGCGGATAAACCTTTATATTCTAGGACACTAAAGTTTTTTTATATAAAGATGATACTGAGATAAACACATTAGATGTGAATAACAGAATTTATATTTTGAATATAATAAACCTCAAACATATAAAATGACAAATAAATAGCTCAAATTGATTTGATCAATAGAGACTTATTTGTGGCATTGTTGTCTGGGACACAATTAAACGAGACTCGTATATCCACACTTTTGAAGAGTGGGTACTAGGACTGATTTGACTATTCAAATAAGGTCTGCGAATCCAGTTTATTAGGTAAAGTACCTAAAATACTATTTACTTGGTAATAGTTAAAAGGCCACCGATCTGTTAGCCCTATTCATGGTGAAGTTAATGGGCCCATATCTAGCTAGGGTAGATGTGGAACATGAATATTTCGTGACCTTGACGGATGTAGCATCACGTTATGGTTATGTGTTTCTTTTGAAGAACAGAAATCGGAAACATCAGAGTTTCGACACGAAATAGAAACACAGATCGGCTATAGTAGTTATTATTCCGCCACGGTAAGGCCATAATGGAAAATACTTAAAGCAGTAAGTTTCAAACATACATGAAAGAGTATAGTATTCTTTCAGATGAGGACTCCTCCCGAGACACGTCAGTTTGACGGTGTGTCCAAACTAAAAACCGAATTTTGTTGGACATGATAAGGTTTATCACGAGTCGCTCTGAGCTACCATTTCCTTCTAAAAGATATGTATTAACAGTGCACAACTTATTTAGAATAAGGTTCCATGTAAATCTGTTTGACAGATATCATATAGGATATGAACAGGAAAGAAACGAGGTTTCTCATTCCTGATAATTTGGGTATGCCAGGCATAAAGTTTGGATGATACCAAACTAAGACCCAAATTGGATTAGTGCCAATATAGGTTATCCTAAGGGAAACCATAAGTATAGTACTTATAAATCCCACATGAGAACAATGTGATTGTTGCTCACCATGCGGTTTTCCTGAGAGGAATACCGATATGCAGTGGTCAGTGGGAGGATAGTGATACTCAATGAAAATCGGAGTAATACTATTCATAGCACGAAGTCCTTAATGGAACACAAATAATTCATCTATGATGAATCTATACCATTAATCTTCGAATACACAAGAATTGGGTAGATCGGATAGAGTCAGAAAACAACCTAGGGTATGGGTTTCTGATCTAACCTCATAAAGATGTAAATCTTATTGAGGAATACCAACCGACTACGTACGAGGAAAAGATACAAGGTATCAACTCCCTATTATGGCAAAGTGCCATGAGTCCGAAATGGATTCCATGTATAACAACTATTTTGGATACTGGTTGTTGTACCACAAGGCATTGTGCCTATGGTGCATTAAACGTCTTCAAGGAAGACATACATGGAAGGCAACATACCAACGTACAAAGCTGGGCTTTTGATGAAAAGGTATCGTTATCAACATAGTGTTAATAACGGTTCAACCTTTTACCTGTTGCCATGGTAAATCCATTTTGAAGATGCTTGTAGATAACTGTATATTTCATTATGAAATATGTCAGTTACAAATCAAAATCGCTTTCCTGAAAAGGAAACCTTTTTGAGGATGTTTACAACATCCTGACGATTTTGAATAACCGACAAACAAGGTTTGCGGGTTATTCGATCCATGTTTGGATTGAAGCAAGCATAAGGTTCTTGGAACTGTCGTTTTGAAATAATCATAATGATTTATGATTTGACTCAAAACGAAATAATTCTTGTGTATATAAGGAGGTTAGTGGGAGAGAGCACTGACAGTTAAATTCCCATTAAGCAATTAATGAAAGCTTGGCTTTCATAGATATTCTTTCAATAGAAATTCTCCGTAGAATTCTGGGGAGTAACAACCTTTATTCGAGGAATAAAGATCTACTGGGCTAGATTTGGAGTTGGTAACACTCTCTGAGAAATTGTACATTTAAAATGTACTTATATTGGTGTCTCATACGCTTTGAGCATATGGAGTCACAATCGGGTCAATCCAAGTGATAGTCACTGGATTGAGGATTAAGAACATCTGTTAGTATCTGAGAGAACTAAAGATGTTGTCTTAAACTATGGAGATGGAGAACTTGAAGTGACAGGGATCACTGTTGCAAGTTTCCAAACCGGTAAATACTACTGCGGTACTATAAAGTTTGAACACTGGGACAGTGAGCTGGAAATCTTCCGAGCAAGATAACTGTTGCCGAATTAAACAACAAAATGCGGATTATTGTTGCAGGCTGAGGCAGCAAATAAAGCCATTTGGATCGATAATAAATCTAATTAGATTAGATATAGTTCTGTTAGCAGCTGAGCTAGGCGTCAGCACAGGCTAAAGAATTAAAGTCTCATCGACGATCCAGATATATACTTCCATATCATCTGATTCGTTCGGATCATACATCGTGGCGATGTGATGATCGTGTAAATCGCATCAGACGATAATTAAGCAAATCCGCTGACGAAAACCTTTCCTCAGCAATTTGAGCGAACCGTACATAGTTCGGGGTTAGACACTCGAGTGACTGGCTATGAGCCAAGTGGGAGATTGTTGGACAAAATGACCCATAGCGTCACTATTTGCACAGATCATTGTGTTGCTGTAGCAATTAACTATGTAACAAGGAAATTGCATTCTCGTTATTTGTGATTAGATCACCATAGATATATAAATGAAGAGAGGTCCCTATGATTAGTTCCTGGATTGAGATGATATGAGACAGTATCAGTCCACGAAGGATTAATCATTAAATATCCTTAGCCGTAGTATTATCGAGACTGGACATCGATAATGCGGAATAGGCTAGTATTGCACTTGTGCACGTTGTGAGGGCACAACGACATAGTTCTCATATATATAAGTATTGGATACTTGTGCAAGTGCGATATGAGGTCGTGTTTCACCGATGGTACGGGAAACAGCTTCGCTCTGGATAGACCCTTCGGAATCCCATTGGTATTATGACTAGGTGTCTATGGGAGGCCGAAATCAAGGTAGGTGTGTATAGTCTTAACCTGAGACTTGCATCGCTAATGCTTACGACAATCGATATACTTTAGTTGAGGTCGTCTAGGACTCTAACCGGTTCTGTGTACGCCAATGCCGGGTATATTGAGAATCGTAGTGTATTGGATGTGATGTCAAGACGGAAGTATCACTCCAGTCATAGTGGAGATGATGTCACGCAGGATACGGTATTAGTGCTCTTAAGAGATGCGCATCCAATCATGATATTATGACCAGGTCATGAATATCCGATTATAGAGACTAGTTACCAGACATCCGATATGTGTTTCGGACGGGGCAGACACTTATCCAGCCCCAGCCCTAGCACGTGACTATCCGATACTGGGCCGATATACACAATACATTAGTATACTACGCTTGATACAGATCTTAAATATTCTTTAATGGATATGTCCGGAGAATTAGGTAGACTTGGTGCTTTGCTAGGAGTCGACCTTGTCTCGTAAATCGGTAGAACGTAGTACTTGGTACGTACGTGATTCGGATACTCCGACGACCGTATTTACTGCCAGATTATCCGGGGATCTCATGGGTCGCTTCCCGATAATCCACCGATGACGCACAACTCGCACTCTTGAATAATCTGGGATTATAAAGAAGAGAGAGAGAAAATTAATCTAGGATTAATTACGGAGATATTTTATCTAGGATAAAATATCGTCTAGAGAGAGATAACGATTAATTTGGAATTAATCGGTAAATTAATATATTCGATATATTAAACGAAATTAGATTTCGACGCGGAATTAAAATTAGATTTTAATTCGGGCAAACGAGTTAATTTAGAATTAATTCGTTAGCGACGTAAATAATAATTTCGCTAGCCGCAATTATTCGATTGAATTAACGTCGCGACGTAAGCTCGGTATTTCGGAAATATCGAACCCGAACGCGTGAGTGCACGTGGGCCCACTTTCATTTGGAAACGTGTGGGGCCCACATGACACATGTCATATTATGCATTATTTAAATCTAATGCATTGCATGTAGATAGTGTACATTGCACTCAATGTCATTGCATGGAAATTGAGTGTTTGACACTCTAAGCCATTGCATGATTTGTGTCATAAATTTATTATTAATTTAATAAATTTTTTTGGCATAAATATAAATTGTTTTTTGGTAAATCATTTTAACTCAACACAATTTTATCTCTCTCAAAATGCTCTCTTCTCTCACGCCCAAATGAAGGAATTGTTCACTGGTTTGGAACCAGAAATGGCGTGAACAAAGGGAAGCAAAGAGTGGTTTCTCATGGTGAGAAATCAAGTGCTAGCACACTTTCAAGTCTTGCGAAGGTGGTAGGGAGGTTCGACCATGAGACGGGACTCATCCGATGGAGTTTGGAGCTTCGTTTTGAGACCCGAAACAACAAATGCCAAGAGACAGTGAGCATGGACTGGTTGCAGTGGCGTGAGCAAGGCAGTACGTTTTGGCCTGATTCGTCTTCAAATCGACATAACCGATCAATGTGAGTATTCCGCTACCTCCGTTGATGTATTCACGCATTATTTCATGTCTTGATTTGATCTTGGGACCTTAGATTTTTACCAACATTGAGAAACCATTGGAATCATATATTCCAGTATACGACATGTACCGGTCTCAACGGGTTTACTATACTGACCAAGTAGTGAAACCTTGACCAGGAACTGTCTGAGAATGACAACGTCATGATATGACTCAATGTCCGTTGCGACGCTTTTGCAACTGTATCATGACTAATCATTCTAGGGTCATTACGTCTTTACCATATTAAAGATTAGATTATATTATAGAAACTGCATATATTATTACTAATAATAATGTTTTACAGAGTATTAAACAAAATACAACCGGGAATTGGCGCTCTGAGCACCAACCCCTACAAAATCTCCCACTTGCTCTAGTGCCAATATCGATTGTATCTAATACCCATCGACTCCACGTGTTTATCAAATAACTTCGGAGGTATGGCCTTCGTCAGCGGGTCTGCTACGTTGTCTTCACTCGGTACCTTGCACACGACAATATCCCCTCGCGACACGATCTCTCGAATGATGTGGTACTTGCGTTCCACATGCTTCGACTTCTGATGCGCCCTCGGTTCCTTTACTTGCGCAATGGCTCCAGTATTATCACAGTATAACGGAATCGCATTCTCGATACTTGGGACAACTCCCAATTCTGTGATAAAGTTCTTTATCCACACAGCCTCTTTTGCGGCTTCAGAAGCTGCAATATATTCCGCCTCAGTGGTGGAATCAGTTGTAGATCCCTGTTTGGAACTCTTCCAACACACTGCACCTCCGTTAAGGGTAAAGACAAATCCTGATGTAGACTTTCTATCATCGGGATCCGATTGGAAATCGGAGTCTGTATACCCATTAACTGCAGTTCGTTTCCTCCATCTATAATCAACTTATCCTTAGTACCTTTAAGATACTTTAGGATATGTTTAATGGCCATCCAATGGTCATTACCTGGATTGGACTGATATCTGCTAGTTACGCTAACAGCGAAACTCATATCAGGCCTCGTACATAACATGGCATACATTATGCTACCAAACACGAAGCATAAGGTTGGTTAGACATTCTAACCTTCTCATCTTCTGTTTGAGGACACATCTTCTTAGAAAGATGAATCCCATGTCTGAACGGTATGTTTGCTGTCTTACAGTTACCAAAACTATACCATTCCAAGATCTTATCTATGTACGTTGATTGGGATAAACCCAATCAGCCTCCTTTGTCTATCTCGATAGAGTTTTATCCCTAAAACATAGGAAGCTTCTCCCAGGTCCTTCATGGAGAAATTCTTACAGAGATATGCTTTAACGTTGTAACATTCCTAAATCATTCCCAATGATTAGGATGTCATCAACATACAGGACTAAAAATACGACCATGCTCCCACTGGCCTTCTGATACACACAGGATTCTTCCGAATTCTTAAGAAAACCAGACGATCTGATAATCTCGTCGAATCGAAGATTCCAACTTCGTGAAGCTTGTTTAAGTCCATAATGGACTTCTTAAGCTTACAAACCATACCCGAGGTTTGGCTGGATGTGAACCTTCCGGCTGTTCCATATAGATTTCTTCATCAAGAAACCCATTTAGAAAAGCCGTTTTGACATCCATTTTCCAAATCTCGTAGTCATGATACGCAGCTATAGAAAGCAAAATCCGGATAGACTTAAGCATTGCCACCGGCGAAAAAGTTTCATCGTAGTCGACGCCAGGTCCTGCGTGTAACCTTTGCTACCAGTCGGGCCTTGTAAGTTTCACCTTACCGTCAGGCCCGCGCTTCCTTTTGTAACCCATTTACAACCGAAAGGAACAATTCCTTCGGGAAGCGGAATCAAGTCCCAAACTTGATTTTCATGCATTGAATCTATCTCGGATTTCATGGCACTTTGCCATTTCACGGAGTCGATGTCCAACATCGATTCTCTATAGGTGAAAGGATCGGTCTCTTCAACTAAGAGAACATCCAGACTCTTTTCTTTTATCAAATACAAGCGTTCAGGAGGTCTAGATACCCTTTCGGACCTACGGAGTGTGTGTGTGAAGGTCCTTCATCTACTTGAACTTCAGGTTCCTCCGTTGGTTCGTTGTTTTCAGGTTGGACTTCATCAAGTTCAACCCGTCTATGATCACTACCTTCTGACAAAATTCTACTTCTAGAAACTTGCGAAGCGAGCTACGAAGACATTTCGATGCTCGGTATCATAGAACAGATATCCCCTCGTATTTGAGGGATATCCAACAAACCTAAAATTTTGCCCTCGAGGCGAAAGTTACTTTGCTGAGTTACCCTGACATAGGCAGGACAACCCCAAACCTTAATATAATTAAGATTCGGTCTCCTACCGAACCATATCTGATACGGTGTCGTAGGAACAGCCTTTGAAGGAATCTTATTCAAAAGATGTGCGGCTGTTCAGAGACAGTAACCCATAAGTAATAGGGCAAATCTGTGAAACTACATCGATCGGACCATATCCAATAAAGTCCGATTTTCCTTTCAGATACACCGTTGTGCTGTGGTGTACCTGGAGGAGTATATTGAGCGAGAATCCCATTCTCCTTCATATAATCCATGAACTCACCACTCATATATTCGCCGCCTCGATCTGATCGAAGGCATTTAATATATTTACCAGTTTGTTTTTTCTACTTCATTTCGGAACTCTTTAAACTTTTCAAAGGTTTCCGATTTATGTCGCATCAAATACACATAACCGTACCGTGACAAATCATCGGTAAAGGTAATGAAGTACGAATAACCACTGTGAGCAGTTTGACTTAGTGGACCACATACATCAGAATGTACGAGTTCCAGTAAGTTAATGGCACGGTGTCCAACACCAGAAAATGGGGCCTTGGTCATTTTACCCTGAATACAGGATTCACAAGTTGGATAGGATTCAATGGTAAGATCTGGTATCAAACCATTCCTAACCAACTAGGTAAGGCGTTTAACGCCAATGTGACCAGTCTCATATGCCAAAGTTCAGTATTATTAATTTCAGGTAATCTACTTATTACGTTTATTAACTCCAGTATTTAATATATCTTTAGAAGTTTGCAATGTATAATGACCATGCTGGTTTGGACAACAAAGGATCTGAATATTATTTCTATCATATAAATACAAAGAACTATTCTTAATATTCATACAAAATCTTCTGTATCAAGTACAAAAAGTGATATAATATTAGCGACACATCCCGGTACAAAATGACAGTCATGTAACAAAAGTGTCCCATTCGGCAATGAGATCTCGCATACTCCCACTGCAACTGCATCCAAAAAGTCTCCACTCCCGAACCGCAACTGCATCTTCCCCTGGCTTCAGCCTCCTACTTTCCTTCAGCACCTGCAACGAATTGCAAATGTGAATGGGACAAGCAGAATCTAAAATCCAGCTGGATGTAACGGCTTCACAAGCCAAAGATAATCAATAACTGGAAAAATAAAAGTACCTGATGTAGATGCTCTGTCTCTCCTGATCTGAGCAATGTAATCTGGACAGTTTCTCTTCCAGTGCCCGACCTTGCCGCAGTGGTGGCATTTGTCTTCAGAAGCCCTTTGGGCTTAGCTATCTTCGCCTGCTGTGGAGGACCGAAGGCCTTCTTCTTCTTCCCTTTCTTCTTCTTTCCCTTGGACATTCCTAGGGAAGAAGCAGACAGAGAAGTAGATCTAGGTGGGCGAGTCGGTACTCCATTCTTCAGATCCTCTTCTGCCGTGAGCAACATCCTATGTAGCTCCTGGTAGGTGCAGACTGTCCCGTGCCTGTTGAAGTACATCACAAACTGGCGGAATGAAGCTGGCAGAGAACCAAGAATGACACTCCTACCGAGAATGTCATTTAGGATGAGATTATGTTGCCTCAATTGATCGATCAAATCGATCATTTGAAGAACATGTGGGCTAACACTTTGCCCCTCATCCAGACGCGCATGGAACAGTTCCATGGCGACCTGTGAACAATAACCTGTTCCTGGTTCTCGAACGATTGTAATCGTGTTATCATACTATAGGAATCTGATGTTCCATAGTATTGTTGCTTGAGTTTCGGAGGAGAGCGAACTAAGGATGTATGATTTAACCCTTAAATCATCATTCTTCAAGCTTCAAAAACTTGGCGTTCCTCCTCTGAAGCATCCTCACCCACTGCAAGGGGCAACGGACCCTCAAGAACATAACCCAACTTTCGGAATCGAGGACAATCCTCAAATCCAATTCCCAGTCCGTAAAGTTCTCAGCGCCTTTTAGTTTGTTCGCATCTAACATACGCGAAAACTGGTTTGTGGATTGACCGCCATCGCCAAATATCATATAGATCACGAAAAACGGTTAGCAGAAATAAAGCAGTTTCATATAATATCATAAGCATAAACTAGATCATGATTTTTAATCTAATATGCCCTCCCACTAAATCATGCAATACTATAATCCCAAAACAGAATACAAATATTTAATAATTAAATTAAATATAAATAGTGAAAGGTGGACCCCGTGAATATATTTCAGCTCACAGCAGAGGCACGGTCTCGCCTACGTATATTCATCAGGTAGACAACTCATTTGTCAATCACTCAACAGTGACTCCTAAGTATCCGGTCTGGCCGTTTCTCGTTGTCGCTGCGAAGGCAGGCCCACAAGGAGACGTACCAAGGTAATACTCGTCAATGATAAACTCAAGTTACTTACGTAATCCTGACAGCTAGGGCACGTTCAGAATTCCGCTTTTACTTGAATTTATCTAGTATCAGATATACATCCGGTATAAATAAATCTTTATCGGCTACACCCTCACAGCAGAGGCACGGTCTCGGATGTAGTCACAAAGAAGTTATTAAACCGTATTGACAAGACGGACCATATAACATGCATCAAATACAAATTACATTTAAACCTTATTATTAGGGATTTTCCGCTAAGTGTCATACACCCTAAATCTAATCAATTAGTTTCCTAATAAGCATGCATAAATGTAAGAAAACATGATTAAACATTGATTCAATGTAGGGTAAGCATTTAAGTGGCCTAGAATCAGACTTGCTCTGATATCATTTTGAAGGGGTTATTTAGGGGTGAATCCGGTAACGCAGCGGAAGCGGTGAAAATCCGATTTTCAGATTTCAAAACTTTTTCTTGGATTAATAAATAAACACATTATTTAATTACCCAATAATCAAATAATGAAATAAAATTTCAAATGAATCAAATTCAAGTGAAATTACCAAATTACCCTTATATGGTATTTTGTCCATTTTAGTCCGAAATTGATCCAATCAATTTTGAATGATTCTAAATCACTTCTAAGATGAACTTAGCATGTTCAAAACATCAAAACACCAAAAGCCACAAAATCCCCCAAATTTCCTTACAAATGCCGAGAGCACCAAATGGTGCCAAGTTGACCATTTGGTCATTTCATGCTTCAAAACTCATCCAAATGAAATCCAATCAACATGAAACTTTGCATGCATCATATCACACCCAAATGCTCAACATATATGAAAACCCCCAAATTTGGAATTAGTTAGAAACCCTAATTTTTCAATTTCCACAAAATGGACAAATTAGGCTAATACATTAAATCAAATGTTTCAATCATCAATCTTTCATCCAATTCAAGTCTCAACACAATGAAACAACTCAAGATCAAATCTAGGTCATTTAAGAGTGGGTCAACAACTCTAGAATAGCAACATGGTTTCATAAACCTTAAAAGAATACATATAACTACACTAGTTACATTCTTTGTTCATCATACATGCTCAACACTTTTAACAAAATTTCCATCATCAAAAACCACAAGAAATAAAGAAAAGAATAACTCAAGAAACTCATGAGAGGTAGCCTAGATCATAAGGAACAAATTCCTTTCTAATAGTAAGTTTAAGAAACTTACAAAATCCAAGCTTTTCTTTAGGTTTTTCTTTTCTCCTTCACTTTCTTTCTTTGTCTTTCTTCAATGGAACTTGTTTTGATAAAGTGTATTAGGTTAATGAAATGAAAAATGAAAAAACAATTTATATGTGCAACTTTGCACTATGGCCGAAATTAGCATACCACAATTCACCAAATTGTAATTTCAATTTCATTTGCATTATAGTAAATCAACTTGCATAAATATCTTTTATAACCTTTATTAGATATTTATTTTGGTCAACAATTGCAACTAATGTCATTTACTTTAATTATCCTAACATAAGATATTATATTTTAATTAATTAATCATTTAACAATTAAATAATTAATTAATTAATCAAATACAAATATATTAAATATATGTATAATATTTACATTAAATATTAAAAACATATATTCATTTAGGAAATAAGTCAAATAACTCATTTTGACTATTAATTAATGTGTATTTAAATTAATCAAGTATTAAATGTAAATACACAATAATTAAGTAATGACTATCTAGTGTCTTTAGCATGTATCTTGCGTTTAACCATTAAACGACTTTATAAATAATCAATATTATTTATTTATGTTGCTCTAGACTCAACGAGTATGTTTCATATTGAGACTCTCTAGGTTCAGGTATATCCGTCACGAAATCAAATTCATGTCCCTAATCTATCCACCCGTAGATTATGACGATCACGGATATTCTCGCTAAAACCATACAGGTCGAGGTCATCGAAATGTATAATTCCTCCGTCACAGGTATCCGGATAATCCCAGAGATATAGATATGAACGTCAAATCTCTATCGGGATTATCCAGTCGACTATTCTATTAGCAATCTCAAAAAGAATGTTTAGAACTAGCTTCTAAACTTACCACGGGCCCATGGTTTTATCTGATTGCTAATCATATGGACTACCTATGCTCTGGTACACAGAACTGACGGATCCTATCTTGACACACATAGGACACCCTGAGGATCTATCTACACCCAACGAACAGGCGGAGGTCTGATCTAAATAGATCGGTGACGTGACTGCCATCTAAGTGTAGAAGATGTTCCATGTGCCCACAATGGCATCTCAAGTCTAAGAATCACAAGTGCTACTCAACCCAAGAAGATTCTTATTGACGCTGGTGTACCATCCATTAAGAATCTTCGGTGAGTCGTTCAGTGTTTATCCACTATAAACACCTACACGTCTATACTAGTCTCCAAGAGTTATGGTTCATTGAGAAACCATTGGAATCATATATTCCAGTATACGACATGTACCGGTCTCAACGGGTTTACTATACTGACCAAGTAGTGTAAACACTTGCCATTCTGGAAGTCTGAGATGACTGATTCATATGATCCTAACGTCCGTTTTCACATGTACCCGTTTGACGCTTTCCCAATGTATCATGACTAATCATTCTAGGGTATTTCTTCTTTACCATATTAAAGATTAGATTATATTATAGAAACTGCATATATTATTACTAATAATAATGTTTTACAGAAGTATTTAACAAAATACAACCGGGATTGGCGCTTGAGCACAAACCTACAATATATAGTACCTCTCAATGGGATACATCCATCTGTTATTGGACAGGACCTCCTTTCTAGCTTCATCCGGTAAATGCACAGCCAGATGTACCATGACATCAAAGAAACAGGGTGGCAAATTCGCTCCAGCTGCATAGGATTATCACGATTCTCGCTCAAGGTCGTCAATAACAGATGTGCTTAATGTCCTCTGCACAATTGTTTAAAGAAGCCACATAGATCAAGTACGGCGTCACATACATTCGGGGGGAGATAAGGTCGAATGCAACAGGAAGGAGATCTCGAGCAGCACATGACACTGACTTTTAATCCCGTTATTTTATCATCTCTGACCCAATGCCCAATATTGGATGCATAATTATCAGTGAATTTTAACCATTTTAGCCAATCACAGAATGATTTCTCTCCGATTGATTGAGCACATAACTAGCAGGAGGCTTAATAAAACCTCGAGAGGAGTCTTGTAAATGCAATTCACTGCGAATTCTAAGATCTTGTAGGTCCAATCTAGAATTTACAGTGTCTTTTGTCTTACCCGGAATATTGAATAGTGTACCCACTAAACTCTCACAATATTTTTCTCTATATGCATTACATCCAAATTATGTCGCAAACTCAGAGTCCCCCAATATTCTAACTCAAAGAAAATACTTTTTCCTGTCCAATTCAACTCTTCAGGTAACCGTTTTCGATTTTTATCTCTATTATTAGGATGTTTACCTGGTGTGCTGTATTTGAGAGGTTGATGTTGGCAAAGTATGTCAAATGCAGACAATCGATTGGGCTTACTCTGAGGTTCAGTTGCCCGTGCGTTTTTAAATAATTTACTCCTCCGCCAAGGATGACTCGACTCAAG
>SKCR01002491.1:0-27865 GCA_019454045.1 Zanthoxylum bungeanum
AGTGACGTATGTGGGCCAATGTCTAGCCAGGATAGAGGTGGATATGCATACTTCGTAACCTTTATGGATGATGCATCGCGTTACAGTTATGTGTATCTTATGAGACACAAGTCGGAAACTTTTGAGAAATTCAAAGAGTTTCTACACGAAGTAGAAAAATAGACCGGAAAAATTATTAAAACACTACGGTCAAACCGTGATGGAGAACACTTAAGAAATGATTTTCTCGATTACCTGAAAGAATATGGTATTCTTTCACAGTTGACTCCTCCCGGAACACCTTAATTGAACGGTGTGTTCGAATGGAGAAACCAAACTTTGTTGGACATGGTAAGGTCAATGATGAGTCGCACTGAGCTACTAATTTCCTTCTGGGGGTATTCATTGAACAGTGCAATACTTATTTTGAATAAGGTTCCGTTAAAGTCTGTTGGATAAACTCCATATGAAATATGGACAAGAAAGAAACCGAGTTTCTTATTCCTGAAGATTTGGGGATGCTGGGCATATGTTAAACGTTTGGATGGTACCAAACTAGAACCCAAATCAGATAAGTGCCTATTTGTAGGTTATCCAAGGGAAACCAAAGGATATTACTTCTATAACCCACAAGAGAACAAAACTTTTGTTGCTCTCCATGCGGTTTTCCTCGAAAGGAATTCCTAAATGCAGTGGTAAGTGGGAGGAAAGTACAACTCGATGAAAATAAGAGTGATATTGTTCCTGGCGCCGACTCCCTCGCGGAACACGAACAGTTTATAAGGGATGAGACTGTTCCACAATCTTCTAATACACAAGAACCATGTAGATCATAGAGAGTCAGAAAACAACCTGAGAGGTATGGGTTTCTGATCTCACCTCATGTAGATATCAATCTCATTGAGGAAGATGAACCAGATACGTATGAGGAAGCGATACAAGGTATCGACTCCACTTTATGGCAAGAGGCCATGAAGTCCGAAATTGATTCCATGTATACCAACCAAATTGGACACTGGTTGATGCACCAGAAGGCGTTAAGCCGATTGGTTGTAAATGGGTCTTCAAGAAGAAGACCGACATGGATGGCAACATAGAAACGTACAAAGCTAGGCTTGTAGCGAAAGGTTATCGTCAACGACATAGTGTCGATTACGACGAAACTTTTTAACATGTTACCATGATTAAATCCATTCGAATAATACTTGCTATTGCTGCATATTTCGATTATGAAATATACATATGGACATCAAAACCACTTTCCTTAATGGAAACCTTTTGGAGGATGTTTATATGCAACATCCTGACAATTTTGTCGTGACAAAACATGCAAACAAGGTTTGCAAGTTAAATCGATCCATTTATGGATTGAAGCAAGCATCGCGTTCTTGGAACCAACATTTTGATGAGATCATAAAAGAATATGGTTTCATTCAAAACGAAGATGATCCTTGTGTGTATAAGAAGGTTAGTGGGAGCGCACTGACATTCATTGTCCTTTACGTTGATGATGTATTGCTTCTTGGCAATGACATTCCCATGCTACAATCTGTGAAAGCTTGGCTTTCATTAAAATTCTCCATGAAAGATCTGGGAGAAGCAGCCTTTATTCTAGGAATAAGGATCTACCGAGATAGATCTAGAAAGCTGCTTGGACTCTCTCAGAGCTCGTACATTGAAAAAGTGTTGAATAGATTCAACATGGATCAGTCTAAGAGGGGGCTGCTTCCAGTGTCACATGGTGTCTCTCTATCTAAGGACATGTGGCCTAAAACAGAAGATGAGAGAGATACAATGAGTCAGATCTCGTTCGCTTCTGCAGTCGGATCGATCATGTATGCCATGATATGTATGTGACCTGATGTCTCATATGCTTTGAGCAAGTGTTGTCGCTATCATGCCGATCCAGGTGATGGTCACTGGATTGCTGTTAAGAACATCCTTAAGTATCTTAGATGAACTAAAGATGCTTTCTTAGTATATGGGGAAGGAGAACTTGAGGTGACTGGGTTCACCGATGCAAGTTTCGAAACCGATAAAGACGTCTGTAAGTCACAATCGGGGTACATATTTTGTTTGAACAATGAGCAGTGAGCTGGAAATCTTCCAAACAAGAGACTGTTGCCGATTCGAAAATATAAGTGGAATATATCGCTGCAGCTGAGGCAGCAAAAGAAGCAGTTTGGATCCGTAAATTCCTAATTGGATTAGGAGTAGTTCCATTAGTGGATGAGCCCGTACCTTTGTATTGTGACAATAACAGGGCTATAGCACAGGCTAAGGAACCGCGGTCTCATCAATGATCCAATCATGTATTTCGACGTTTTCATTTTATTCGTGAGATCATACATCGTGGTGATGTGAAGATTGAAAAGATCGCTTCAGATGACAACATTGCATATGCGCTGACGAAAGTTATCTCTCAGCAAAAGTTTGAGTGACATGTACATAGTTCAGGTGTTAGATACTTGAGTGATTGGCTATGTGCCAAGTGGGAGATTGTTTGACAATTATGACCTATAGCATCACTATTTGTAAAAGACATTGTGTTTTTTTGTACAAATTAACTATGTGACAAAGGAAATTGTTATTTTATCATTTTGTAATTGGATTACTTGGATATATATAAATGATAAAAGTCCTTATGATAAGTTCTGGATTAATAAGATATGAGACAGTATTAATCCAAGAACGGTTTAATCATTAAATATCCCTAGTCGTAGTATTATCAAGACTGGACATCGATAATGCGGAATAGACTAGTATTACACTTGTGCGAGTTATGGAAGCTTAATGGCATAGTTCTCATATATTTAAGTATTGGATACTTATGCAAGTGTGATATGAGGTTCTGTTAGCCGTTGGACCGGGAACATCTTCGCTCTAGATAGACCCCTCAGAATCCTATTGGTAGTATGACTATGTGTCTATGGGAATCCGAATCAGGGTAGGTGTATGTGGTCTTAACCTGAGACTTGCATCGCTAATACTTGCGATAATCAGTACGTTTTAGTTTTGGTCGTCTGGAGCTTTAACAGGTTCTGTGTACGCCTCTTCTAGGTTTACTGAGAATCGTAGTGTATTGGGTGTGATGTCAAGATGGAAGTATCACTTCAGTCATATAGAGATGATGATCACACATGATACAGAACTAGTACTCTTAAATGCTGCAGCTATCGGGATAGTATGACAATGTCATGATTATCCGATTACAGAGACTAGTTGCTAGTGATCCGATATATGCTTCGTACGGGGCAAACACAGAGCCAACCTCAGGCCTAGCATGTGACATCCGATACTGGATCGTATTACGCAATACTTTATATACTATGCCTGATACATATTATATATTCCTCGTTGAATATTTCTGCAGAATTGGGTAGGCACGGTGCTTTGCTAGAAGCCAACCATGTCTTGTAAATCGGTGAGAACGTGGTACAGGGTACGCACATGTTCGAATAGTCCGATGACCGTATTTACTGCAAACATATCCAGGGATCTCTTGGATCGCTTCCCAAATATTCACCAATGACATTTGACTCGAACAGAATTAATCTGGGATTAATTATGAGAGAGAAAATTAATCTGGAATTAATTACGGCAAGAATTTATCTGGGATTAAATTCGTATAGAATAGAGAACGCGATTAATTTGGAATTAATCGGTAAGATCAATTTAATATTTAAATTGGATTTTACTATTTAATTTATTTATTTGGGCTAAAATAATATATCGGTTATATTAATTGAAATTGGATTTCAATACGGAATTAAAATTGGATTTTAAGTCAAGCGAACGAATTAATTTGGAAATAATTCGTAAGCGACTATCGTAATAATTTTGCGAGCCATAATTATTTAATTAATTGGATTTAATTATTTAGCGACGGAAAATTCGTTTAGTCGGATTAAACGAATCTGGGCCCAAAGCTTAGTTGTGTATTGGAGAAGCCAACCAAATTTTGAATTTTAAAGTGGTGGGACCCACTTGACTTACATCAACTTGTCAAAAGTTGATGGAAGTGGTTGTGCTGATTTAATTACATCTTTCACAAACAACTAAAGTACGTTGAACAAGTTTTGATATACTTACTTTTGGTTTTTGGAAAACCAATACACATCAACTTTTGGTAACAAGTTGAAAATACTTTTTCTCTTTTTCTTGCTTGGCTTTCCGAGAGCTTCTCATCTCCAAGGGAAAATTTTACTTTAATTTTTCCTTCTTGCTAGCACATCAAGAGTTGATTAAGGTGATAGGGAAACTCACCCTTGAGTTTGCAATTGGATTTTAAAGCTTGGAGCTTCCTACAAGATAGATTTTTTGAAATCTATCATCCGTTCATTGTAAGTTTTTCCGCAAACTTCAATTTTATTCACACACAAATCATCTTAGTGATCTTGTGGCATGTCTAGGACACTAACAAATCCATATATGATCATCTGGTAGATCGAAATGAATTCTTTATTTAACAGAAATTATAAGAAACTCATTTATATCTGGGTCCAGTCCTATATGATCACATCATACAAGGTGCATCTATTCTCATGTCTCCACATTGACGATCACGGATCAAGGTCGCCATATAATTATAGAATGTACCGCAGCTATAGATAAACCACAAAAAAGTACCTGTTTTGTTTGCTCTCTATAGACTATTTTATATTACTAATTTTAGACTTAAATCCTCTTGTGTACGACACTCATATATTAAGTCTGAAGGTACATGAGTAATCTAGGGTAAACATGATAATATAAAATATGCAATATTAAACAAATACTTTGATAAATGAACAATGCATCATTTTATTTCATAAAACAGAATACTGTTTACATTACATGATGCTCTAGGGCATATATCCCAACAATCTCCCACTTGCACTAGAGCAAATGGGACATGTCACGTAATCTCATACCATCTAGGTTACCTTCAAACACTTTAGCCGACAAGGTCTTTGTAAATGGATCATCCAGGTTCTTTGCGGAAGCAATCTTTGTAACAGAAACGTCTCATCTCTATACTATCTCCCTGATGAGATGATATTTACTCTCTATATGCTTTCCCTTCTTGTGACTTCTTGGTTCCTTTGAATTTGCCACTGCACCACTATTATCGCAATAAAGTGTGAGCGGTTTATCCATATCTGGAACGACTTCCAGATCTCCCAAGAACGTATAGAGCCAAACTGCTTCCTTAGCTGCTTCGCAAACTGCTACATACTCAGCTTCCATGGTAGAGTCAGAAATACTGATTGCTTTATACTCTCCGTCATATTGTAGCCCCCCCCACCTAGGGTAAATAATGATCCAGATATTGATTTACTAGAATCGACATCCGTCTGAAAACCAGAGTCTGCATATGCTCTTAGGATCATATCCTCACTAAAATACACAAGCATATAATCTCTCGTTCTCTTAAGATACATGAGAATATGTTTCACAGCCACCCAATGATCCAATCCTGGGTTAGACTGAAACCTACTGACTATTCACACTGCAAAGCAGATGTCCGGTCTCGTGCATAACATAGCATACATGAGACTACCAACTGCCGAGTCATATGGGATATGTCTCATTTCCTCAATTTCTTGAATTGTATTAAGAGATGGTTTCTTTGACAAGTGAATTCCATGTCGATAAGGCAAATTGACTTTCTTGGAATTTTACATCCCGAATAGCAGAAGGATCTTATCGATGTAGGATGTCTGAGACATAGCTAACAGTCATTTCTTGTGATCCCGAAGTATATGGATCCCAAGAACATAACTAGCCTCTCCCCATTCTTTAATTTGGAATTGGTTAGTGTAGACACTTGTATTTTTGCATGAAAGCCCAATGATGAGCCTCGTATGGAGGCACTACCCGATAAGTTGTGGAAGTCGCGGGAAACGGACGTCGGAAGGGAAAAATTTAGAAATAAATACATCAAACATTTAACTTGCTAATTGGCCTCGGGTTTCGCCCGATTAATCTCTGTTTTAAACTATTAAGCCTCGGCCCAAAACCCCCACCCCATCACCATCCATAGCCCATTTTCGCCCAAGCCCAATCCAAAAATAATTAAAACATTTAAAACACATGTCACAAATTAAATTAAATCAAATCAAATCCCCCTTCCTAAATTAAATAAATCCCATTCCTAAATAAAATAAATCACCTTCCTAATTACCAAAGATTTAAATCCAAACTAAATCAATCACCTACCAATTTAAAGATATTCCCCATCATAATTACACAAATGTATTTCCCTTTTTAAATTAATTAAATACATCCCTATTTGCTTTGATTTGTTTCCAAACATAGAAAAATCCCATGCAACCAGAAAACCCTAGCTCACCATTATAAAAAGAGACCCAAGCCAACCATATTCCCCCTTAGACATTCACTCACTCCCCTCTCCTTCAAGACTCACAGCACCTTAACATAAAACAAAAACAACAATAAACCCTAAACACCTCTCTCCGTCTCATCTCTCTCTCATCTCTCAGCCCTGGAATAAATTCCCATTCTCTCTTCACGTATACGGCACGCACAACCAAACAAAACAACCACGGCACTTACAAACGCACACATATGGCTCAGTTATCATCAACACTCTCACTCGTCACACACAAATCAACAAATAGGCAAGCCACACAGCTTCACACCCTTTATCTCTCATGCACATCCACCAAAAATAAACCCCTCAACACGTCCCTCTTCTCAAGCCAATAGCCACACGTGAAAACCCCAAAACACAAAGAATCACACATCGGTTGTGCATGGGGTGTGCTTCAAATATCCATGAGATGATCTTTCGTGAACAACAAAAAGCCACATACACTAGCAAACCGAGAATAACCCTCAAAAGACACAGCCCACTCACACAAAGACACAGACCACCTACTCACCACACACGTCCCTTAAAAACAGACACGGCACACACCTTTTCTTAATCCAACTCACACACAGGGCAAGCTCCAAAATAAAACCACAGCCCCTCACCGACAGTTCAAAACAGTCCCGAAAAACACCCCCAAAATCGAGACAAAAACAGTCCCCAAAAGGCCCAAAAAATCATCCAAAACCATTCCAAAAACAACGACCAAAAACAACAACAAAAACAGTGAAGAAAACAGCGGAAACGGCAGTCTAAAATAGTGGCAAACCAGACAAATAACGGAGCATTAACTCTTCCGGCGACGACGTAACACACTTCTGGGGAGCATCTTAAAAGGTAAGACCTGAGGGCACCCTTTGTTATATTTTTATTGTTATCCCGGACACGACATGCTTGGTTGGACGTGGAATACGTCCAACCGGGCATGCAAAGCCCTATATTAAAACGGCCAAACCATTGGTCATCTCCTTACTATTCCGCATTTATTTTCAGTCATTTATTTCCTTTAATATTCCGCACTTAGCTTATGACCGGCGTAAAGACACACGTATAACGCAAGCGCACGTATCGTTCAAGTAGTATAAAAATATCGATCCACGAGGACTTAATTCCTACTGTTGTTATTAATTGTTGAATCTATTTATTTACAAATATCTAATTAAATGGAGAAGAGAATGATTGTTTGATTGGTTGGATGTGGTTTTACAAATAAATAAATAAAAGACAAAAGAAAATACTAAGGAAAATAACAAAAGACACAAAGATCTAGGGTCGTGAATCATTCTAATATCATTTAAAAGATGAAGTGATTATTTTATGTTTGTGTAATAATCAGTTTACTAACTTGGAACACTAAATTATGCAAAAGCCTCTGTCGATGGTCATACGCAAATACCCAGTTTAAACCCATTGAACCATATGTCTATGTCAACCAAATTATCTGGATTCATTAAGTTTAAGTTCCAATTATGGCTATCCCCGCCCGACAGGTATATTCCTATCCTGTAAGGAAATCTATTAAAGGGTTATCTATCCTCAAGGAGGATCGTGGGCTATTAAGTCTAAGGCTGAAACCTAAAATCCCTATGTCTAGTTCATTTTAGATTTACCACATCAATCTTATTGGTGATCAGACAACAAGAAGCATTAAGCTTTAAGACTTAATAAGTAAACCTTTAAATTACCCAAACTATAAAATAACCCCTTATAAACCGGTGATATTAGAATTCATCACAACCCCAGATAACTAACACATGACTAGGGCTAGTAACAACTTAAAAGTAAAAGACATAAAGTAAAAATACTGAAAAGTAAAAGACATAAAGTAAAAATGAAAAGTAAAATAAAATAAAATGCTAAGGTAAAAGGAATTACTTTTACTACTACTAATTTAGATATCTCCCATAAAATAATATATAAACTTGTGATTCTTTCTCTCAACCACCAGCCATATAGGCGGAACCAAATTAAATTACCAACCGACCAATCTGGCGGTATCCTTTATTAGTCAGGTTTAAACCAGATTAAAATGAATTACCAACCGACCAATCCCGGCATCCTTTTAAGTCAATATTTTAAATAGTGAATATATTATTTTTAAGGGAGATTAATCTAAATAGTAACAGTAAAGAATTACCTTTCACTCTAGCTGGAGAAGTTACCTCCTCATGGTAAATAGTAAAAATGTAAAAAGTAAAAAGTAAAAATTAAATTACTATTATTACAAAACGTAATTAAAATTATTTACAAAACTAAAAACTAAAAATAAAAAAAACTAAAAACTAAAGAATCTAGAGAGAGAAACTCTCTCTTTAGAAAGAATTGAAGAGAGAGGAAGGTGCACTGAATTCTGAAATCTCGAGCTCATTTATAGGCCTCGATAGGATTCCAGCGTCGCGACGCCAGGTCCTCAGCGTCGCGACGCCCAATTTGTCGACGTGGCACGCTCTGGTTCGCTGGTTTGAAGATTCTGATAAGCTGATAAGGTGACACGTGGCAGAGTGGTTGGGCTTCAATTATTGTGACACGTGGCGGCTTGTGATTGGTCGCTGAGATTTCTTATCCGGCACGTGTCAGATAAGGATAGGATATCCAATAATTGATGCTGACGTGGCGGTGACATGGCGACGACGTGGCGACACGTGGGAAAGAGACTGTCGGCACCATAGAATTGCGACACGTGTCACTTCCTGATTGGCTGATGATGACGTGGCGGTGAGGTGGCAATGTTGACTTGTTGACTTGCTGACGCTGGATGACATGGAATGACACGTGGAACACGTGGCGATGATGACTGTCGGCACCGAGTAGGATGCTGACACGTGGCACGGCGCATGTTAGCAGATCGCTGTGATGGTGACATATGGCACGGCGCATTTTAGCAAAGTCAAACTTTCTCAGATTCTGATTTGTGGACCCGGCGCACGTTAGCACAGTTCGGCGCATTTTAGACGTCGCGACGCGGAAGTCTTGGCGTCGCGACGCGCTTAAGACCAAATATCCATGTTGACGCATTGTTGTCCGTTTTTGCCCAAATGCCAATCCAATGCTTTCCAAACTTTATTTATCTATAAAATAAACACAAATCAATCAAACGTTCACAAAACTCAAGAAACTATACAAAATATTAGGTCAAATGAGTGGGAATAAGTGATATAAATACCACTCATCACACCCCCCCAACCTAACATTTTGCTAGTCCTCGAGCGAAACATAGAGTAAAATAACATAAATAAATTAACTAAGCCACTTTCGTAGGGATCACGATTGCATTTAGCGTATGCAACAAGCCTTTAAACCCATAGGTGTCCCTAGTGGACGAGTTGTAGTCTCGTGAGGGCTTACAGCAACGATACCCACAAACGTTTTTACAAAAGTAAAAAGTTAGTTAAAACTAATGCACACAAAAGCAAAAAGACAAGAGAAAAGAGAAGTTAGTGACTAATCAAGTGAAACTTCTACTCCAAGTTACTAGTTGATTTGTTTTATTTTAAATTATTGAATAAGTAAATTCTCTGATTGTTTTTACCATTCTCCATATACACAGCCAACAAAATATTAATCAACTCATTTTTGCCCACAACAGTCATAAGTGCAGTTGATAAGAGAGTAATATTTTTGTCCTAAAGTTCTATCAGATTTCACACCTTTTTTATAGCAATGGAATAATTTTTCTCATTTTTCTGATTTTTTCTTTGATTTTTCTCTATTTTTTATTTATATACAATATCTTCCATCTATGTAGCGAGTGTTGGGTCGGTGGCTCCCAAACCAGTTGGCTTTAGGGCACCAGGTGTTAACACCCCTACGGACTTAATTACTCAGATTTCAGATATATATATTTTTGCAGCATCTTCGATCCTTGTAACGAGCTTTGGGCCAATGACTCCCAAACCAGTTGGTTTTAGGGCACTAGGTGTTAAACACCCTTACAGACTTAATAACTCGGATCTCAGATTTTTTTTTTTTTTACTCCATTACTTTTTTGAGATGCTTCCTCCAATTAAACTACTAGAGCACTGAATATTACAAACTTTTCAATTTTAGCTCATGTCCGTATGTTACTATATATGTTGATAATATATTTCAACTGACATATGAAGATCCATTTTAGTCCGTTTTAAGGAGAATTCACAAATTAAATAATTCAAAATGAAATAAACAAAAATTAACTTGTTTCGAAAATAGGCTTGAGATACGTCTCAGGAGTGGAAACTCCTTACTCGGCTATCTCTTACCAATTTCACTTTTTTTAGTCAAAATAAAAACACAAAAACACAAAATATTTTTGTAATTTTTTGAAAATTTTTCAATTTTTTTGTATTTTTCGAAAAATTTTGGACTAAAAATAACAACAACATGCAAACTAAAAACAAGGTATTAATCAACTAATTCCCTCCCCCAAACCTAAATGAGACATTGTCCCCAATGTCTTAAACAGTAAAAGGAGAGTTAAAAGGTCGTACCTGGTTAGCTGAAATCTACAGGAAATTAAAGGTTAAGATTCAGATTAATCCGACGCCTCTTACCATGATCGTCCTCGGACCAATTTATCTTTGAAAGGATAGGGTCAACTTGTGGTTCATAGGCTATGAGTTGGTCTTTTAGATCCGGAGCAGTTCTGGCAGTGAATAGGAGTTCTTTCATAGGTTTTGACACGAACCCATTTCTCCGAGCATCATCAAGAAACACACAAAGAAAATCATAAAATCCATCAACGTTAAACAGTCCAAGCGGTTTCTGGTGTATGTTCAGGTTCGCCCAAGATAGTACTATAAAAATTTCCTCCAATGTGCCCAAGCCACCTGGCAAAGCGATAAAAGCATCAGCACGGTTAATCATTTCTACCAATCGTTCAGACATACCTGGCACGATCAGTTCCTCTCCGTTTGATGATCCAATAAGATTTGCCTCTGCCAAGGGTTTTGGGATGATTCCCAAAACGTTACTGGCCTCCTTCCTGTACAGCCTTTGAAACGATCCACATAAGTCCGAGATTGCCTCCGCCATATATTAGTGCATATTCCTTGCTGCTAAGACTCGACCCAATTCCTGTGCTGCTTCTACGTATTGTGGTTTAGTACCAACACTAGTACCGCAAAACACACAGATGTTTTCAACTCGTCTTCTTGAAGTGGCTTCCATTTTTTTTATGTATTCTCTTTCAAATCAGATGCCTTCAAAAGTGCAATGACGGGCTGAATTTATAGTACCTGAAAAGGGGTGAGTAATAATAGCACTAATATCTTCCAGAGGACGATTGTTAGCTAAACAACAAAAGAAATCGTGAAAGGTCAAAAAGTCTGGATCCTGTCTACGAAAATAAAAATAATTACAATAGAAAAGCGAATCAAAGCAATAATTAAGACAACGGAATTGTGTACGCAATACGCTACTCGTTTGGTATATAAATCCATTAGGATGCGTTTCAAGAATCCATTCATTATTCAGCCATCGCTAATGAATTAGCTTTCATTTTTTTGCCAAACATCATTCCTTCTGTCTGTCTAAAATGCTCCGTTTGTGCTTTTCCCTAAAAAATAACACACAAAATTAAAAAAAAATCTACAACATGTATAAACAAAATATAAAAACAGAAATTACAACAATTGCATGGGTTGCCTCCCTGCTAGTGCTAAATTTTTCGTCTTCATTCAGCCAGACGTGACTGAAATTCATCTGTTAAGGAGGTTTCAATGTCGTTTTAGATGTCCGATCAAAAACAATCCCGTGAGCGTTGCTTTTGAAGGGTCTCTTCCACACGGTAAGGTGGCAAAAAGAGTTTTGTCTCATTCAGTGCTCGTGCCACCTTTTTGCTCCTTGTTGTTCCACCGTGGTTCCTGCAAAGAAAAAAGAAAATCAGGAGGTCTTATATGGTGCTTGACTTGGAATGGAAGTTCCATTTTGTCAAGCTTCTGGGTGATATCTTTGATTTGTACTCCTCAAAACAACGATGTTTCTCCTGAATGCTCTGGATCTTTATTAAGGTCAGACATTTGCTCATCCTTTTGCTCTGTTTCTTGTTCCACCTTTTCTTCACAGATGTATTGTAAAATTTTTGTATTCAGCTCTTTCATCTGTCATCTTTGAAATACATGCTCATAAGTATCTGAGTGTGATGTTTTTGTCATTAGGATGTTGTTCATTAGGTTTTCATCCTCTGATACGACTGGAATGGATGGTTCAGATAGATCTTCTTCAAACATCATGGTAAAGCATGCTCCAAGATCTTCATTTTGAGGATTGAAAGTTTGATCCTCCGTTGTTGGTGCAGTTGGTACAAATAGATCAGCTTCATCCTCGTCAGAATCTGAATAATAAAAGTCAAATTGAGACTTTGCCTGTTCGGGTTCCTGAACTGATACCTCTGGTTGTTGATACTGCTCAGTCTCCTCCTCTGTTGAAGTGTCATTGTGAAATGATTGGTACTCAAAGGCTTCATCAGTTTCATCTGAAACTGGTTCTTGAGGTATGATGTTCTGGTTTTCTGTGAATTGTCTCATTTGATCTGTCATCATTTGAAGGATTTCTGATTGTCTCTGAATTTGTGCATCTAATTGAGCTTCCCGTTCTACGAGCCAATCTTTGAGCATGTGAATCTTTGATGGTTCTGATTGTTGATGGAAATCATAGGTAGATGGTGGATAAGATAAAAATGTGGTTCTGTGAAATGTGATGGCTCGTCATACCATGAAGGATCTTGATAGCTCTGCCACCCTGGATGGTATATACATTGATCGCTCGGGTGGTTACCATCACATATCATACATCTCCCCATCTCGTTCTGTTGAGCAAATGTGGTATTGCTTGGTTCTGGCATCCAGTGATAATTGTTGGGCTGGACAACATGCCTCAGAAAACCGGACTGGTGCGCCCAGATTTGGGGTGTATCTTCTTGTAAAGCTCGTAATCTTTCAATCTCCCAGTAGTGTTCCATTTTTTAAATCACCTGAAAAAGAAAGAAATAAAAATTACAGATAAAATAAGAAAATTAGATACAAGTAAATTAGATAGCTTCAAAATTAACAACTCAAGAAATATAAGTCCCCGCAACGGCGCCAAAAACTTGACCGGCGTAAACACACACGTATAACGCAAGCGCACGTATCGTTCAAGTAGTATAAAAATATCGATCCCACGAGGACTTAATTCCTACTGTTGTTATTAATTGTTGAATCTATTTATTTACAAATATCTAATTAAATGGAGAATAGAATGATTGTTTGATTGGTTGGATGTGGTTTTACAAAATAAATAAATAAAGAGACAAAAGAAAATACTAAGGAAAATAACAAAAGACACAAAGATCTAGGGTCGTGAATCATTCTAATATCATTTAAAAGATGAAGTGGTTATTTTATGTTTGTGTAATAAATCAGTTTACTAACCTGGAACACTAAATTATGCAAAAGCCTATGTCGATGGTCAGACGCAAATACCCAGTTTAACCCAATTGAACCATATGTCTATGTCAACCAAATTATCTGGATTCATTAAGTTTAAGTTCCAATTATGGCTACCCCCGCCCGACATGTATATTCCTATCATGTAAGGAAATCTATAAAGGGTTATCTATCCTCAAGGAAGATCGTGGGCTATTAAGTCTAGGCTGAAACCTAAAATCCCTATGTCTAGTTCATTTTAGATTTACCACATCAATCTTATTGGTGATCAGACAACAAGAAGCATTAAGCTTAAGACTTAATAAGTAAACCTTTAAATTACCCAAACTATAAATAACCCTTATAAACCGGTGATATTAGAATTCATCACAACCCCAGATAACTAACACATAACTAGGGCTAGTAACAACTTAAAAGTAAAAGACATAAAGTAAAATACTGAAAAGTAAAAGACATAAAGTAAAAATGAAAAGTAAAATAAAATAAAATGCTAAGGTAAAAGGAATTACTTTTACTACTACTAATTTAGATATCTCCCATAAAATAATATATAAACTTGTGATTCTTTCTCCAACAGCCATATAGGCGGAACAAAATTAAATACCAACCGACCAATCTGGCGGTATCCTTTATTAGTCAGGTTTAAACCAGATTAAAATGAATTACCAACCGACCAATCTGGCGGTATCCTTTTTATGTCAATATTTTAAATAGTGAATATATTATTTTTAAGGGAGATTAATCTAAATAGTAACAGTAAAAGAATTATCTTTCACCCTAGCTGGAGAAGTTACCTCCTCATGGTAAATAGTAAAAACTGTAAAAAGTAAAAGTAAAAATTAAATTACTATTATTACAAAACGTAATTAAAATTATTTACAAAACTAAAAACTAAAAATAAAAAAAAAACTAAAAACTAAAGAATCTAGAGAGAGAAACTCTCTCTTTAGAAAAAGAATTGAAGAGAGAGGAAGGTGCACTGAATTCTGAAATCTCGAGCTCAATTTATAGGCCTCGGTAGGATCCAACGTCGCGACGCCAGGTCCTCAGCGTCGCGACGCCCGATTTGTCGACGTGGCATGCTCTGGTTCGCTGGTTTGAAGATTCTGGATAAGCTGATAAGGTGACACGTGGTAGAGTGGTTGGGCTTCAATTATTGTGACACGTGGCGGCTTGTGATTGGTCACTGAGATTCTTATCCGGCACGTGTCAGATAAGGATAGGATATCCAATAATTGATGCTGACGTGGAGGTGACGTGGCGACGACGTGGCGACACGTGGGAAAGAGACTGTCGGCACCATAGAATTGCGACACGTGTCACTTCCTGATTGGCTGATGATGACGTGGCGGTGAGGTGGCAATGTTGACTTGTTGACTTGCTGACGTGGCTGATGACATGGAATGACACGTGGAACACGTGGCGATGATGATTGTCGGCACCGTAGGATGCTGACACGTGGCACGGCACATGTTAGCAGATCGACTGTGATGGTGACACGTGGCACGACGCATTTTAGCAAAGCCAAACTTTTCTCATATTCTGATTTGTGGACCCGGCGCATGTTAGCACAGTTCGGCGTATTTTAGACGTCGCGATGCGCTTAAGACCAAAATATCCATGTTGACGCATTTTTGTCCGTTTTTGCCCCAAATTGCCTCCAATGCTTTCCAAACTTTATTTATCTATAAAATAACACAAAACATATCAAAACGTTCACAAAACTCAAGAAACTATACAAAATATTAGGTCAAATGAGTGGGAATAAGTGATATAAATACCACTCATCAGCTTACTATCTATCGTTTCTGTTATTTATTGTTGTTTCATCACATGCATTATCATATTCCATGCATACATTGAGTTGATGATTGCGTGCTATCTCTTACGGTATATCGGATGGAAACCCGGACGTAAATTCTGTAGCCGAATCCGATGGAAGGTAGTGCGTCTGTACTTGGGATACAACTCCACGTACCGCTTGAGGCTTTCAAGCACGTGTTTCATTGTGTGATTTAAATCCATGCTTATCGTCCCGCTATTTATCTTTTTATGCATTTTGTTTTCATGTATTGTTACTTACTATACGCATAGGCTAATTACGTTGTTTAAAGGTCCTTCATTTGAGGGAATGCCAAAGGCTACCTTTACCATAATATTTTACAGCGCCTTTTATATATGTCATTTACCATTTGCATATCATTGTTTTATTTACGCATGCATTGCATTCTAGTGCGCATGGGCTAACTAGGGTGGATTAAAGGTCCTCTATTCGAGGGAAATGCCTAAAGGCTACCTTTACCATGATGTTTTACCCGCCGGACGAGGTACGCTCGATTGAATGTGAAATGTGTTCAATCGAACATACAAGGTCCCATATTATTTATTTGTTTATTCATGCATTGATAATTTAATGCGCATGGGCTAACTAGGGTGGATTAAAGGTCCTCTATTCGAGGGAAATGCCTAAAGGCTACTTTTACCACAATATTTTGTCGCGCCTTTTATTATGTCATTTACCATTCGCATATCATTGCTTTATTTACACATGCATTGCATTATAGTGCACATGGGCTAACTAGGGTGGATTAAAGGTCCTCTATTCGAGGGAAATGCCTAAAGGCTACCTTTACCACGATGTTTTGCCACGCCGGAAGAGGTACTCTCGATTGAATGTGAAATATGATCAATCGGGCATACAAGGTCCCGTATTATTTATTTGTTTATTCATGCATTGATAATTTAATGCGCATGGGCTAACTAGGGTGGATTAAAGGTCCTCTATTTCGAGGGAAATGCCTAAAGGCTACCTTTCACATGATTGTTACCACGCGCCAGACGAAGTACACTCGATTGATGTGTGAAATGTGTTTCAATCGGGCATACGAGGTCATATATTATGTATTTGTTTTATTCACGTATGGGTTTGCGTCGTTTCAGATACCATTTTGGTAATCTCGTTCGAATGCTTTCCGAACGCTACAACGAACGTATGCATTCTGCCTCTAGTCTGTTCGAACACGTGTTTAACGAACGCTACTCGAATGCGATGAGTTTTGTTTTTCATGCATCAGGTCTTATCCGTTCGACACGCGTTTTTCGAACGCTATATGAACGCGAACATTCTGTTTACCCTTTCGAACGCGTTTTCAAATGCTACACTAACCCACATACAGTGAACAGATTTCTTTTCAATCACATTTCATGCATGTTGGCTTCTTTGGTCATTTCTTTTGCATTACATAAATCATATCATTTTTCATTATTGACACTTTTACCGTTATTAATTATTTATATTTCCGTATTTATTTATTTGGTATATTCCTCGCTTTTATTATTAATGCCTTTATAGTTGTTATTAATTACATTATTGCACTTCATTGTTTAATACGTTCATGACTTATATATTTTGCTTTCATTCTTTATTTACGATTATGGGTGCGCAAACTTGCATGTTTCTTAAATTATCTTGTATATGTTGCATGAGATTTGGTTGTACTATTGCATAAATCTTTTCATTACAATTGGCATAAGTAAGGGACCATTCCGAACCCAACGGTTTGAGGTCTTCCCTTGCGAGGGGTGAGTGCGGCCTTAAATCATTTCCCAGTTCACGCTGGGTGGCGACTCCTTTTTATTTCTCCGGTTTAGTCCCCGCGAGCTATAAACTCCGTACTCCCGACCGGGGCCGCGAGCCCGGGGTAGGTCACTGATTTCTGTGTTCTACAGTAGCTAGCAAGGTTTTCACGTCCGAAAATATCTTTACATCATTCCCAATGAGTAAAATATCATCGACTTATAAAATAAGAAAAATTAATTTCCCGTCGATGACGCGCTTGTATACATAAGGCTCATCAACATTCTGCTCAAAGTCATAAGACTTGATCGTGGTATCAAATCTTATGTTCCAAGATCAAGATGCTTGCTTGAGTCCATAAATGGACCTTTGCAGCTTGCAGACTTTTTCTATTGACCTTGGGCTATGAACCCCTCTGGTGTAACCATATAGATACACTCATCAAGATTGCTATTCAAGAATGTAGTCTTGAAGTTCATTTGCCAAATCTCATAGTCATAATATGCGATAATGGACAGAAGAGTACATATGGATTTTAGCATGGCTACTGGCGAGAAAGTTTCCTCATTGTCAACTCTCTGATTCTGGGTATAACCTTTGGCCACTAACCTAGCCTTGAAGGTCTATATATTCCCATCTGATCCCCTATTTCTCTTGTAGATCCACTTACAACCTATGGGTTTTACCTCATCGGTTAGTCCACAAGTTCCCAAACTGAGTTGAAGTACATAGACTCCATCTCGAGGTTCATGGCTTTGAGCCATTCCTCATTGTCAGAATCATCCATTGCACTATGATAGGTCAATGGATCATCTACACCATTATGGATGCGACAACGTGTGCCTCTCTAACTTCTAGATAGCGATCAGGTTGTCACAAAACCCTCCCATTACGTCTAATTGTAAGTGTTCCTAGAACATGCCAAGATCTTCTAAGAGTGATTTGTGTGTGAATTATCAAGAGAGTTGCGGAATACTTACATTGATTGGTTGAGGAGATTTCAAAAATTCCTTCTTTGTTGGATGTGTTGGAAGCTTCGGAGCCTGAAATCGAGTTCCATACTCTCGGGTGAGTTTCCCTATCACCTTTATTTGCTCTCAAAGTGCTAGATTTGCTTGAAAGTTTTGCAACAAAAATTCCCCAAGTAGAGAGTATTCGGCAATTGAAGGAAAAATAGGAGAAGATGAATAATGACCTTATACAACTTCTAAAGTTGACCACTTTAAATAAAATAAGTTGAGTGTTGATGTAGGTTGAGTATAAAACAAGCAATCCAAGCCTTTTTCAATTAATACCAAATTCCATCACATGTCAAACATGTTGTAGTAAGTTGGTGATCCCCACTTGAATTCTAAATTAAGTCGGACAATCCAACATGCAACTTCGCTCGGGCCCGGGTTCGTTTAATTCCGAATTAACGAATTTTCCGTCGCGACGTAATTAAATCTAATTTAATTAAATAATAATGCCTAGCAAAATTATTACGAAAGTCGCTTACGAATTAATTCCAAATTAATTCGTTCGCTAGAATTAAAACTCAATTTCAATTCCGCTATGAAATCCAATTTCTTTTAATATATCTAATATATTAATTTAGCCCAATTAAATAAATTAAATAGTAAAATCCAATTTCACCATTAAATTTATTTGCCGATTAATTCCAAATTAATCGCGTTCTATCTTCTCTCGACGAATTTAATCCCAGATAAATTATCGACGCAATTAATCCCAGATTAATTCTTTCTCTTGATAATTAATTCCCAGATTAATTATTGTCGTGATTAATCCCATATTAACTTCTCTCTTATAATTAATCCCAGATTAATTTTCTGTTCGAGTCAAATCTCATCGGTGAATCTTCGGGAGGTGACCCAAGAGATCCCTGGATATGTTGGCAATAAATACGGTCATCGGACTATCCGAATACGTGCGTACCCGGTACCACATTCTTACCGATTTACAAGACATGGTTGGGTTCTAGCAAAGCACCGTGCCTACCCAATTCTCCAGAAATATTCTTCTGCGGAATACAAGATCTTTTTCAGGCGTAGTATACGTAGTATTGCGTTTTATGATCCAGTATCGATATCACATGCTAGGCCTAGGGCTGGAATTATGTCTGCCCCGGTACGAAGCATACATCGGATCTCTGGTAACTAGTCTCTATAATCAGATAATCATGACCTAGTCATATTATCCTGATGACTGCAGTACTTAAGAGTACTAGTTCTGTATCCTACGTGATCATCATCTCCATATGACTGAAGTGATACTTCCATCTTGACATCACACCCAATACACTACGATGCTCAGTATACCCAGAAGAGGCATACATAGAACCTGTTAAAGCCCCGGACGGCCAAAACCAAAGTATACTGATTGTCGCAAGTATTAGCGATGCAAGTCTCAGGTTAAGACCAAATACACCTACCCTGATTCGGATTCCTATAGACACATAGTCATACTACCAATGGGATTCCGATGGGTCTATCCAGAGCGAAGCTATTTCCTTACCATCGGTAAACATAACCTCCTTTTACACTTACATGAGTATCCAATACCCAATATATGAGAACTATGTTGTTATGCCTCCATAATGCGCACAAGTGCAATACTAGCCTATTCTGTATTATCGATGTCCAGTCTCGATAATACTACGACTAGGGATATTTAATGATTAAACCTTAGTGGAATAATATTGTCTCATATTTTATTAATCTGGTGCTAATCATATGGACTTTTATCATTTATATATCCCGGTAATCCAATTACAAATGATAAAAGAGAAATTTCCTTTGTCACATAGTTAATTTGTACAACAACGCCATGTTCTGTACAAATAGTGACGTTATGGGTCATAATTGTCCAACAATCTCCCACTTGGCCTATACCAATCACTCAAGTGTCTAACACACCTGACTAACTTCTGCTGAGAAACAGCTTTCGTCAGCGGATTTTAAATGTTATCATCTGATGCATTTTATCCAATCATCACACATCGCTACGATGTATGATCCGACAAATCAGATGAAATAGTCGGGTATATACTTGGATCATTGATGAGACCGGTTTCCTTAGCTTGTGCTGTAGCCCAGCTCAGCTGCTAACAGAACTATACCTAATCCAATTAGGATTATATAGATCCAAAATGCTTCTTTTTGTTGCCTCAGCTGCAGCAATGTTCCGCTTTTGTTATTTATTCAGTAACAATCTCTTGCTTGGAAGATTTCCAGCTCATTGTTCCGTTATTCAAACTAAATATGTACCTTTATTGCGACTTAAAGTCGTCTTTATCAATTTGGAAACTTGCAGCGGTGAACCTAGTCACCTCAAGTTCTCATTTCCCCATATTTCCATAAAGCATCCTTAGTTCATCCAAGATACTCAAGGATGTTCTTTACATTAATCCAGTGACCATCACCTGGATTAACCTGATTGTGACTCCATATACTCAAAGCATATGAGACACCAGGTCACGTACATATTTTTCAATGTATGAGTTCCCGGAGAGTGCCAACAACTTTTAGATCTAACCCAATAGATCCTTATTCCTATAATAAAGGTTGCATCTCCCCAAGTATTCCATGGAGAATTTTAATGAAAGCCAAGCTTTCGCCGATTACATATGGGAATGTTATTGCTAAAAGATAATATATCATCAACTTATAAGACATTTATTGTCAGTGTTATCCCACTAACCTTCTTATATCACAAGAATTATATTCATTTTGAATTAAATCATATACCATTATGATCACATCAAAACGCTGGTTCCAAGAACGCAATGCTGCTTCAATCCATAAATGGATCGATTTAACTTGCAAACCTTGTTTGCATGTTTTGGCACGACAAAACCGTCAGGATGTTGTAAACATCCTCCAAAAGGTTTCCGTGAAGGAAAGCGATTTTGACGTCCATATGCCATATTTCATAAATGAAATATGCAGCATTAGCAAGCATTATCCAAATGGAATTAATCATGGCAACATGTGAAAAACATTTGTCGAAGTCGACACTATGTCGTTGACGATATCCTTTCTGTATAAGCCTAGCTATGTACATTTGTATGTTGCCATCCATGTATGTCTTCCTTGAAGACTCATATAGTACCAATAGGCACAATGCCTTCCAGTACATCAACCAGTGTCCAAACTTGGTTGTATACATGGAATCCATTTCAGACTTCATGGCACTTTGCCATAAAAGGAGTCGATACCTTTTATCACTTCCTCATACGCAGCCGGTTCGTCTTCCTCAATAAGATAGATATCTACATGAGGTGAGATCAGAAACCCATACCTCCCATGTATGTTTTCTGACTCTCTTCGACCTACATGGTTCTTGTATATTCGAAGATTATTGGTATAGTTTCATCCATGATGACCTGTTGGTGTTCCGTGAGGACTCGGTGCCTGGAACAGTATTACTCTGATTTTCATCGATTTTTACTTTCCTCCCACTTACCACTGCATATAGGAATTCCTCTTAGGAAAACCGCATGGAGAGCAACAATTACATTGTTCTCTTCTGAGTTGTATAAGTACTATACTTTGGTTTCCCTAGAACAACCTACAAATAGGCACTTATCCGATTTGGGTTCTAGTTTGGTATCATACAAACATTTAGTGTATGCCCAGCATTCCTAAATCTTCAGGAATGAAAACCCAGTTTCTTTTCCTATTCATATCTAATATGAAGTCTGTCTAACAGATTTTCATGGAACCTTATTCAAAATAAGTATTGTACTGTTTAATGCGTATCCCTAGAAGGAAATTGGTAGCTCAGAGCGACTCATCATTAACCTTACTATGTCCGACAAAGTTCGGTTTCTCAGTTCGGACACATCACTCAATTGAGGTGTTCCGTGAGGAGTCCACTGTGAAAGAATACTATATTGAAACTTATATGTTTAAGTTTTTTACATTATGGTCCGACCATAATGTTTTTAATACTTTTACCGGTCTGTTTTCTTACTTCGTCTCGAAAGTCTTTAAATTACTCAAAAGTTTCTGACTTGTGTTTCATAAGATACACATAACCGTAACGCGATGCCACATCCGTTAAGGTTACGAAGTATTCATATCCACCTCTAGCCTAGCTAGACATGGGCCCACTTACGTCACTATGAACGAGGGCTAACAGATCGGTGGCACTTGCACTTTTACCAAGTAAAAGGTGTTCTAGGCACTTTGCCTAATAAACTAGATTCGTAGACATCATTTGAATTAGAATCAAATCCGTCTTAGTATCCACTCTTCGAAAGTGTGGATATACGAGTCTTGTTAATGTGTCCCAGACAACAATGCCACAAATAAGTCTCATCTGATTAATTCAGTTTGAGCTTTTGTTTGTCATATTATATGTTTAAGATACATTTATATTCTAAATATAAATTCTGTTATTCACATCTAATGTGCTTATCTCAATATCATCTTTATAAACAAAACACTTAGTGTTTTAGAATATAAAGGTATACCCGCAATGGGTTAAACTAGATACAGAGATAATGTTCCTAGTCAAACTAGATACATTATAACAGTCACCTAATTTAAGTATATGCCCAAAGGATAGTTCCAAAAAGTAGGTTTCTATGGCTGATCGGTGCGTAATCACACGCGTATAACGCAAACGCACGTATCGTTCAAGTAGTATAAAAATATCGATCCCATGAGGACTTAATTCCTATTGTTGTTATTAATTATTGATACTATTTATTTACAAGTATCTAATTAAGGAAGAAGGGAATGATTGCTTTTGGTTGGTTGAATGTGGATTTGCTTAAATAAAATGAATAAAATAAACAAAAGAAAATACTAAGAAAAATAAATAAAAGACACAAAGATCTAGGGTTGTGATTCCACACAATATTATCCTAAAGATGAATTGATTCTCTTATATATATGTAATAAGTCAGTTTGCTAACCTGGAACACGAAGATATGCAAAAGCCTATGTCGATGGTCAGACGCAAATACCCAAATAACCCAATTAATCATATGTCTATGTTAACCAAGTTACCTGAATTCATTAAGTTCAAGTTCCAAAAGTGGCTACCCCCTCCCGACAGGTATATGTCTATCTTCTAAGGAAGTCTATTAAAGGGTTATCTATCCTCAAGGAAGATCGTGGGCTATTGAATCTAAGGCTGAAACCTAAAATCCCTTCGTCAAGTTCATTTTAAGTTTACCAAATCAATATTATTAATGGCCAATTAACAAAAGCATTAAGCTTAAGACTGAATAAACAAACTAAAGAATTACCCATAAAAAGAAAATCAATTATTAAGTGTGTGGATATTGTGTTTCATCACTTCCCTAGAATAAAAATAAAATGATGGGGGTTGGGGATCCACCTAAATTATTGGAAATCTCCCTTACTATAATATAGAATTTATCAGTGATATTACCAACCAGCCATATATGCGGTATCCTCATTAAGTCATATTTTAATTAAGTCCGACCGACCATAAAGGCGGTATCATTATTTGTCCATAAACTAGCCATATAAGCGTCACATAAAGACCGGCCATCTAGGCGGTGTCACATTATGTCAAATAAATAAAACCAGCCATTAAGGCGGTATAACCTTTTATGTTAAATTATAATTTCCATATTATAATTAATGTAGATTAATCTAAACTAAAATAATAAAAGCTTCACCCTTCCCCCAGCGGAAAATTAACTACAAAACATAAAATAAAATAAAATAAACTACTACTATTACTGAAAATAAAAATGCATAAATTAAATACTGAAAATAAATACAAACAAGATGCAATCCTTAAATTCCTTACAAAAACCTAAGGAAATCATGAGAATTACAAATGAAATTGCTTGGTATTTATAGGAAAATCTAAAGGCTTCCACCAATTTCTCCACCAATTACTCCACCAAACACTCCACCAAACATGCCATAAAATCCTCCACCAAACACTCCACCAAACATGCCACAAGACACTCTACAAAACACTCTACCAAACATGCAAGCATGTTTTGTGGAAGTTTGACAATTGTAAATTGTCATTTTCCATTTTTTTTATTTTTTTTATAATGACTTTAGTAATTACACCAAACACATTGGATTATTCATTAATTTCGATCTTGAAAACTTCGGAATTCAAAAATATTCAAAATTTCAAAGTTATAGATCTTTTAGTCTTCTTTAATATGCAACATTAATCAGCTCAATCTGATATCGGATGAAAACGTTATGGCCAAAATAGTAAACTTGCGTAAAATTGGAATTTAGGATTGCACTTCGTGACGCGTACAGTAAATTTTCGTTTTTGACCTTTTTTCCTCCAGATTTCATCGTTTTAGCCCCGAATTGATTCCATTAAATCCCAATATTATTTTTATCAGCACAATAAACAAAAACACATCAAAACGTTCATAAAACTCGAGAAACTATACAAAATATTAGGTTAAATGAGTGGGAAATAGTGATATAATTACCACTCATCACACCCCCAAACCTAACATTTTGCTAGTCCTCGAGCAAAACAATAAAATAAAATAACATAAACATCTTTAAAATAAAATTAAGCTAAGCCACTTTCGTATGGATCACAGTTGCATTTAGCATATGCAACAAGCCTTTAAACCCCTAGGTGTCCCTAGTGGACGAGTTGTAGTCTCGTGAGGGTTTACAGCAACGATACCCACAAACGTTTGGTAAAAGTACAAAGATAGTAAAACTAATACACACAAAAGCAAAAAGACAAGAGAAAAGAGAATAAAGAAGTTAGTGACTAAACAGGTAAAACTTCTACTCCAAGTTAGTAGTTGTTTTCTTTCTTTCTAAATTACCGAATAAGTAAATTCTACGATTATTTTTACCATTCTTCATATACACAACCAACAAAATATAAATCAACTCATTTTGCCCACAATAGTCAAAAGTGCAGTTGAGAAGAGAGTAATATTTTTGTCGTAAACGTTTATCAGAATTCACACCTTTTTGTAGCAATGGAATAATTTTTTCCTGATTTTTCTGATTTTATCTTTCAATTTTTTTTTATTTATATACAATATCTTCCATCTATGTAGCGAGCTTTGGGCCAGTGACTCCCAAACCAGTTGGCTTGAGGGCACTATGTGTTAAGACACCCCTACGGACTTAATTACTTAGACTTCAGATATATATATTTTTTTGGCAACATCTTCGATCCATGTAGCGAGCTTTGGGCTAGTGACTCCCAAACCAGTTGGCTTTAGGGCACTAGTTGATAAGACACCCTTACAGACTTAATAACTCTGATCACAAACATTTTTTTTTCATTTTTTTTTCATTTTTTTATCCCATCGCTTTTTTTTAGATGCTTCCTCCAATTAAACTAGAGCACTGAATATTACAAACTCGTCAATTACTTCTCATGACCGTATGTTACAATGCATGTTGATAATATCTGTCAACTGAGCATATGAAGATCAATTTTAGTGAGTTTTATGGAGAATTCACAAATTAAATAATTCAAAATGAAATAAACAAAAATTAACTTGTTCTGAAATAGGTTGAGATACGTCTCAGGAGTGGAAACTTCTTACACAGCTATCTCTCACCAATTTCACCTGATTAATCAAGTTAAAAACACAAAAACACAAAATATTTTTTTGAAAAATTTTTCAAATTTTTTGTATTTTTCGAAAAAAATTTGGACTAAAAATCTAATAAAAATATCACAAAATAAACAAGATACTAATCAACTATTCCCTCCACCCAAACCTAAATGAGACATTGTCCCCAATGTCTTAAACAGTAGAAGAAGAGTTTAGAAGATCATATATGGTTAATTGAAATTCTACGAAAAAAATTATCGATTAAGATCTATGTCCAATTTACGCTTCTTACCACGATCGCTATCTGACCAGTTCAACTTGGAAAGAATGGGGTCGATTTTTGGTTCAAAGGTTAAGATTTGGTCAAATAATTCCTCGGCCTTTGTTGTAGTCAGGAAAATATCTTGTACTGATTTTGTGACGAACTCATGTCTTTTGGCATCCGCAAGAAATACAAATAGAAAATCGAAAAAATGATCAATGTTGAGTAATCCAATAAGCTTTCAATGAATGTTCAAGTGCGCCCATGATGCCACTGTGAATATCTCTTCAAACGTTCTGAGCCCACCTGGTAAATCAATAAATGCATCAACAGTATTGACCATTTCAAGGAGTTGCTCAGACATCCCCGAGACAATGCGTTCATCTCCATTTGTTTTTCAGATTATGTGTTCGTCCGCCAAAGTTTTTGGAATGATTCCCAAAACGTGACCGCCACCCTCCTGAACGGCTTTGGAAATGCTTCCCATCAATCCAAGATTGCCACCACCATATACTAGGTGCATATTTCGTTCTGCTATGACTCTCCCCAATTTATTTGCAGCCTCAATGAACTCTGGTTTATTACCAGAGTTGGATCCACAGAAAACACAAATTCGTTTGACTCGCTGCTGTGAAGTTGCTTCCATTTTCCCTCTCTTATTTGGATTATATCTGGATGTGTCGAAGAGAGAAATGTAGAGCTGAATTTATATAACCTGAAAATGGGTGAATAATAGTAGCACTAGTACCTGCCAAATGACAATTATTAGATGAACGTTAAAATAAATTGTGAAAAGTCAAAAAGTTTAGATCTTATCGGCGAAAATAAAGGAAATAAAAACAGAAAAGCAAACCAAAGTAATTATTAAGGCAACAGAATTGTGTACGCAATACGCCACTAGCTTAATATAAATCCATTAAACTGCGTCTCAATAATTCATTCTTTACTCATCCATCACAAATGAATTAGCAATCTTCTTTGTGATTGCCAAACACCATTCTTTCTTTCTTGTTTTGCCTCATATGCTTCGTTTGTGCCTTTCCAACAAAACTAACACACAAAATTAAAAACTCTACAACATGTATACACAAAATATGGAAAAAAAAATTATAATAAATTGCATAGGTTGCCTCCCTACTAGCGCTAAATTTTTCGACTTCAGCCAGACGTGACTAAAATCCATCTGTCAATGAGGTTTCAGCGTCATCTTAGATGTCCGGTTAAAGACATTCTCATGTGCATTACTTTTGAAAGGTCTCTTCCAACGGTAAGGTAGCAAAAAGAATTTTGCCTCATTCAATGCTTGTGTCACCTTTTTAATCTTTGTTGCTCCAATGGTTCTTGAAAAGAAACAAAGAAAATCAGGAGGTCTCGTATGGTGCTTGACTTTGAATGGAAGTTCCATTCTGTCAAGCTTCTGGGCGATATCTCTAAATTGTACTCCCCAAAACATTGATGTTTCACCTAAATGCTCTGAATCTTCAACAAGGTCAGACATTTGCTCCTCCATTTGCTCTACTTCTTCCTCCACATTTTCTTCACAGATGTATTTTAAAATTTCCTTGTTCAACTCTTCATTTGTCATCTGTAAAATGCATGCATCATAATTGTCAACCTCATGATAGAAAGATGTGTCTGATTTTAGGTCTTCATCCTCTGAAGTTGATATGACTGGATCAAATAGATCTTCTTCAAATATTTGTGCAATGAA